>VDFB02267492.1:0-173697 GCA_007258455.2 Sequoia sempervirens | reverse complement strand
AAATGCAAGAAAAATGGATACTTTTTTTGTTAATACAATAACAAGTAAACATACCATAAACTATATAACTCTATGTCATGGGGTACATTGTTACCACATAATAGAATATCCTTGCATGCATTATGGGGAGTTGACCAAGTGGCCTTACACCAAGTGTCACTCCTTTAGAATAGTTAGCAATTCTTTTCATGTAAGCCATTGATCTTCTATGGTTAAAAGAATTGGTCAAACATACCTTAACTAGTCCATTATTAACCACTTTTACACAACTTATTACAGAAATCATAAGGAAAAAAAGAGAAAAAAAGCTAATCAAGAAGTCTTAAATTTTCCTTAAAGATAAACCTTGTTATATTAAAAAAACATCAATTACAATATGTTATAATTATTAATTGATCATAATTAAAAAATAAAAAATAAAAATAAATGACACTATTTTATCAATAGACATTTATATCCTAATTCATCTCATCATGATGTGAATTCTCTCCTTCGTATCAATATTAAGGTTCACTATCCTTAACTATCTAAATTAAGCATCCGATCCATCTACCGATATTACAAATATTGAAGCACTTTCATTGCTCACATCTAACATATGCCTTAAAAGAATAACATATAATTTGTTCTAGACAAAAATAAGAATTACCTTTTAATATATTAAAAGTTGCCACAACCTTAGAGTAAATATCGTTTGATCTATTCTCTGGATGATTATGATAATGAGTGGAGCATTATCGTTTAGTTACCATATCTTTTAAACCTTAAGCCGCCAAGGACATGAAAGTAAACGGTCATGAATACGAAGCTGGAAGAAGTGAAGGTGAATGCCTCAGAAACAAAGTTTATCAAATGTCTATTTCATTTAAAATTTCAATGGGAGACTTTTCAATGGTGTATATACAACTGTTATGACGTTTTGGTTTAAATATTTTATTGGTACATGGGGCTCTTCCAAATCGTCACTGGAATCTTTTGTGAATAAAAAGAGTAATGGCGCTTTCTGTCCCTTTTATACTGACAGAACAAATTTTGTTTACTAGGTCTTATTACTTTTTTAATCGGAGAACGAATCTTGCAGTTTGGAAATTAAAGAAAATAAAAAATTATATCTTGTACATGTTCAAGAAAGTCGAAAGCACTATAGAGCAATATTTAAAAATTAAACTGGACTTCGGAGAAGGATAAAATGGGATTAAGGTGTAATAAAGCAAACCGTGCTTGATGACTAAGAGCTGGCCATGGAGGAAGGAATCTGAATCTGAACAAAAGCTCTACCTTCTGCTAAGGCTTTGGATATGGTTGGGTGCATGCTCAACGAGGTGAAAAAATTGAGGCCTTAGCAAACATTAGTAGTGATTCTATTTGCATAAAATTCATCATATTTGATTGGATTATTGTTTATTGTTTGTTGAGTTTTCTATGGATCAATTGGAATTCAAAGCTAATATCTTTGTTGTTTGAGTAATTTCCTCATCATTGAATTATAGCTCTCTTTTAAGACTATCCATCTCTTACCAACATTCTTGCTACTTTATAGAATGTTGTTCTAATATGATCTGGTTTTGATATCATGTTGATCCTTTTCATGAACTGTAATCAAAACTGAGACCTTGCCGATAACACTCAACAACTCCACTCCCTTTTAATTTTGATAGTGGGTAGAGGCAGCAAATTAAGTGTAAAAATAAATATTTGTGTTGCTTTTCGCACAATAACAAAATTCTTCATTCACATTGCTTGAGTAAAAAAGATTTACATGAGTTATTTATATAGAGGACTTTAGATACATTTAGAAAAATCTAGAATATAGGCTAACATATTATTTTACCTTGGCCGACATAAAATAAGTTTCTAGAATTTACCTAATCCTAAACTTCTAGAATTAATCTAGCCCTAGCTGACATAAAAGTAAAAAAAAAAAAAAAAACTTAACCTACACCTGGTAGAAATTACCAGAATATTTTAACACTTCCCATTTCCACATAAACCGTATTAATATTTACAATGTCCAAAACTCTTCAAAATTTACAAGCAAGCCTTTGTAAAATATGTTCCAAATTGTTCTTCTGTGACCAAGTAATGTTGTAGAGTGATTTCTCCATTGTTCAACTCCTTAATAAATAAAGTGATATCTAGTATCAATATGTTTTGTCCTCTTGTGAAAAACATGATTCCTTGACAGTGCAATGGTGGACTTGTTGTCACAATAGATTATAGTTGGCTCCTCTTGTTCATGCAGTAGATCCTTCAAGACTCTTCTCATCCACACTGCTTGACATGCTGCTGATGTTCCTGCTACATACTTCTGCTGATGAAATTGTCACTATAGGCTGCTTCTTTGATGCCCATGCTACAACACCTGTTCCAAGATGAAATGCATATCCAGATGTACTTTTTCTATCATCAATACTTCCTGCAAAATCACTATCTGTATATCCCACCAACTGAAATTTATTTGAAGTAGAATACAATATGCCATGATTGATAGTTCCTGCAATGTACCTCAATAATCTTTTTCCTGCTTGCCAATGTGAGTTCTTTGGTGCATCCATAAATCTTGAAATCAAACTTACTCCATACATTATATCTGGTCTAGTTGTTGTGAGATACATCAAACTGCCAACCAATTTTCAAAATATAGTTGAATCAAAATCAATCTCATTATCTTCTCTGCTTAGTTTTGTGCCTATTGCCACAGGTGTAGAAATTGGACTGCAATTTATCATTCTAAACCTTCTCAAAACATATTTTGCATATTTATTTTGACAAATGAAAATTCCTTTATCATTTTGTGTTACTTTAATGCCAAGAAAATATTTCATCAACCCCAAATCAGTCATTTCAAATTCCTTCTTCATTGCTGATTTAAACATGTCAATAGAAAGATTACCTATAAAAATCAAATCATCAACATACAAGCAAACAATTAAAATCTAACCTTGCTCATTGACTTTGGTGTATAGAGTAGGCTCACTAGTACTTCTGTTGAATCCATTGCTTATCATGTATGAATCTATCCTGCTGTACCATGCTCTTAGAGCTTGCTTTAATCCATAAAGTTCCTTCTTTAACCTGTAAACTTTTTCTTCATAACCTTTTATTTCATATCCTAGTGGTTGTTGCACATAAACCTCTTCTTCTAAATATCCATTCAAGAAGGCTGATTTAACACCCATTTGATAAACCTTCCAATCATTTTGGGCTGCAATAGCTAGTACCATTATAATAGTGTCAAGTCTTGCTATAGGTGCAAATTTTTCATTATAATCAACTCCATATTCTTGAGAAAATCCTTTAGCTACTAGTCTTGCCTAGTCTTGACTTATATTTGTCAATTTCTCCATTTGCATTATACTTAGCTTTATAAACCCATTTTACACTAATGCAATTTTTTTCCTTAGGAAAATCAACTAAATCCCATGTATCATTCTTGTTAGTGGATTGCATTTCATCATTCATTGCATTAATCCAATGTTCTTCCTTAATTGCATCTTCAAAATAAATAGGATCTTGAGCAAATAAAGCAAAATTTGATTGTAAATCTATCTTATCTTCTTGATTATAAATTTCTTGCAAACTTCTAGATTTCTTGATTTTAAGCTTTGATCTTAATGATGCAAGTGTAGGATTTGATTAATCACTTACTTGTGGACTTGAAGATTCTCCTTGCTCAAATTCTCCTTGTGTACTTCTTGATGGTGTTCCTCCTTTCATTTGATTGATCTCCTTGGTTTTCTTGATCTTTTTCTTCTTGTTCATTATATGGCAATGCTGCAGCAACTATAATTGTTTTGTCTATGTTTCCATCCCAAGATTCTTCCTCTTTGAACACAACATCTCTACTTACAATGGCTTTATTGGTAATAGGATTAAACAACTTATATGCCTTAGATTATTCATCATAACCAATAAAAATGCATTTTTCACTTTTATCATCCAACTTACTTCTTGTTTCCTTGGGCACATGTGCAAATGCAATACAACCAAATATTCTGAAATGAGAAACACTATGATGCTTACCACTCCATGCTTCTTGTGGAATCTTGTCCCTTACAATCATCGTTGGACTTCTATTCAAAATATAAACTATGCAAGCTACTGCTTCAGCCCAATACTCATTAGGTAGATTCTTTCCTTTCAACATGCTCCTTGCCATTTCCATTATTGTTTGATTCTTTCTTTCTGCAACACCATTTTGCTGAGGTGTGTAACTTGTAGTAAACTACTTCTTTATTCCATGATACCTGCAATAATCCAAAGACTCATTTGACTTGTATTCTCCTCCTCTATCTGATCTCAATACCTTGATGGGTAGGCCACTTTGTTTCTCAACCAATGCTTTGAATTCCTTGAACTTTCCAAATGCCTCAGATTTATATTTCAGAAAATAAACCCATGTTTTCCTACTAAAATCATCAATGAATGTTAGAAAATAAATGCTCCCCCCTAAAGATGGTGTTTTCATTGGACCACATATATCAGTATGCACAATTTATAAAGGTGCCCATGCTCTATATGCCATTCCCTTTGGAAAACTTTTCTATGAAGCTTAGCCAAAATACAACTTTCACATGAACTTAATGGTGCTTCAATAGGGGGTAAGCCTCTTACCATTTCTTTCCTTTTCAATAAACACAATCCTTTGAAGTTAAGATGACCATACCTCAAGTGCCATATCCATGCTTGATCTTGACTTGATGCCTTGAAACTTGCTTCAATCTTCTCCATTAATTCATTCTTCATTTGAATTGGGAACATTCTGTTATTTTTCATTTCAACCTTTGCAATCACCTTATTACTAGGAGAAATATCAAATATAGTGCACACATTATTTTCAAAAAAAACTCTATAACCCTTTTGAGAAAGTTGTCCCACACTTATGAGATTATGCTTCAAACTAGGTACAAAATAAATATCAGGAATGTACTTCTTACCAAGCTTTGTCATCACATTAATTGCACCTTTACCCATGACTGCAATTGTATTATTGTTCCCCAATTTAATTTTTGATTTCATTGAAGTATCCAAACTTTCAAACAAGTCTTTATTTCCTGTCATATGGTTACTGCAGCCACTATCTAGAAACCAAATGTTACTTGAACTTTCTTGAGCTACATGACAACTAATGAACAATGTCTCATAATTACTCTCAGAAAAATTTGCAGTTTGCTTTCCCATATCAGCTTGCTTCTTTCGACATTCATTTGCAATATGACCATACTTCTTGCAATAGTAACATTGAACATTCGATTTGTCATACCTTTGTGATGCTTGATTGTTATAGCATCCCCTTGAATTGAAACTTTGATTTCTCCATCCTCCTGGATCTGGAATCTTCCTTTCTTCTCTTTGAAAATTGATTCTTCCTCTTCCTCTTCCTCTTCCTCTAAATCCTAGATTTCCTCTTCCTCTGCCTCTGCCAAATGTCATTTGTGCTTTGAATGCATTCTCCAATGAGGTATTATTATTCCTGTTCAATCTCAACTCATAATTTTTCAAAGTACCAAACAACTCATCTATTGAATATGTTGACAAATCCTTAGTTTCCTCAATTGGCACAACAATAGTATCAAATTTAGTAGGCAAACTTCTTAAGATCTTTTCTACAACCTTTTGATCTATTAGTTCATCACCATTCATCCTTATTTGATTAACCAAATTCATAACATGATTTTCAAATTGATCTACTGAATCAGAATCACTCATTTGCAAGTTTTCAAAATCTTTCCTGAGTCCTTGCAATCTGGCAAGTTTTACCTTACTTGTACCTTGATATGTTGTTTCCAAAATATCCCATGCTTGCTTGGCTGTAGTGGCTAGCTTAATCCAAAGCCCTTTTATTCTTTTTCCTGTTTTCACTCAACTTATTTTTTGCATTAGTGCTCAAAGTAGACTCATCCTGTGGTTTTGTATAACCATTTTCAACTATTTCTGATAAATCTTCAAAATTAAATATTAATTTCATTTTGTATGACCAAGTATCATAATTTTTACCAAAAAATATTGGAATTTGAGTTTGCACACTACTCATATTTTAAAATAATATCTGTAAACCCTAAATTTTTTTATTTTTTATTTTTTATGAATAATTTGCTATCAATATAAAAATACGGTATATAATAAAACTGTAGCTTACTCAATTAATTGACTAATTGGCAACATTTTGCTCACCAAAAATAAACATGCAACTTCAACAATCCTCAAATCTACTCTCCTCAAATCTTCTCTTTTTCCTGATTCTTAACTTGGCTCTGATACCACTTTGATAGTGGGCAGAGGCAAAGAAATTAAGTGGAAAAAAGTAAAATATTTGTGCTGCTGCACAATAACAAAATTCTTCATTCACATTGCTTCAGTAAAAAAGATTTACATGAGTTCTTTATATAGAGGATTATAGATACATTTAGAAAAATCTAGAATATAGGCCAACATATTATTTTTATTATTTTACCTTGGCCAACATAAAATAAGTTTCTAGAATTTACCTAACCCTAGACTTCTAGAATTAATCTAACCCTAGCGAACATAAAAGTAAAAATAAAAATAAAAAACTTAACCTACAGCTGGTAGAAATTACAAGAATATTTTAACAATTTCTGAAGGTGAAACTCCCGGAGGCCATGTTGCCAGAATGTTCACACCCAGAGCTATTATGTCAGGCTGCACAATAGTAAATTATAGGCTATAAATAATTTCTATATTTTATAACTCTTTAACCAAACAAGATAAGTATTTCACTTTAATAATATTTTTTCCCAAATATGTTGAGAACATATAATATTAGTATTCATTAGTCATGCAATCCATCACATAACTTCAAAATGTCAGGAGATAGTGTGTTGGGCCCCTTGAGGAGAAGTAAGCTACAACAGGCGCTGGTTCAAGTCCCACAACACTTGTACTTGGATTCATTTGAACAACAGGGAACCTGCCCCAAATATAAAATAAAATTATGTTTTATAAATACTAATTTCTTATGAAATACTCTGGATTCATATATGAATTGAGTTCAACTCACTGAAATGAATTGTAGTATAGACGGATCTTTTCCCCTTGCTCCATATCTATGAACACCATAGGTATAATTGAGACCCGTGGTAGAAGTTTGTTAGGCATTGTTGAGAATATTAATGCAGCCCCTTGTGCTTTGTACACCCTCTCAGCCACAGCGAGGCTAGCTCTGTTGTTGCTCCCAAAGGTGCCAAAGCACAACACTATTTTTTTTTCAACCAACTTTTTTTTCAGAGATCCGCACGTTCTGCACATACATTATGCCCATAATGTTACAAGTAAATTGCACAGTAAACGTTGATCAAGATTTATGTTTAGATTTACGTACCCTCCATCTACCAATGGTATGAATGTGGTGTTTGGTTGTTTAGTGTTTATTCCCTCTCCCTTACAACACAAATAAAAGATGGAGAATCAATTTCTTATGAATTCTTAATGATTTATATATTGATTAACTATTGTTTGAAAAAGAAAATGAATTTATAAAATATTGCATGCTGCAAAAATTATATTAATTTACATAAAAATTAAGGAAGGAATAACAAGCATTAAGAAGTAAAGAGAGTGGAAAATACCTTTATAGTCATGTTATTGCCAAACACTAAGTATGTGGGAAAGCTTCGGTCTATGGTGCTAGCTGCTACAGAGATACTCCATGGAGCTGTATTTGTAACAGAAGCGAGGTTAGGGCCATCATTCCCTGCTGAAAACACCACAGAAATGCCCTTTTCCATTGCATGGAAGGAACCTATGCCTGAACTTGAAGCAAAATACTCAGGTAAGGGTGGTGTTGAGCCAAAGGACGCAGATATCACATTCACTCCATCACTAATGGCATCATGGAAAGCAGCAAGGATATCTTCATCATAACACTCATTAACCTTTACCCAACAAGCCTTATATATTGCAATCCTCGCTCGTGAGGCACCTCCTCTAGCAATTCCTGTACCTAAACCATAAAAGCTTGAATATCTTACTTGATTTCCACCTGCTGTAGAGGCTGTGTGTGTGCCATGGCCAATGTGATCTCTAGCTGATCTACATTCTGAAACTTTCGTGGTATTTAGAGCCCCCCTAGCTGCTTCATAAGCTTTAACATACCACCGTGCCCCCACCAACTTTTTATTGCATGTGGAATTACTGAACTTCTCTCCTCCTTGACATACACCCTTCCAACCACTTGGACGTGGAGGAAATGTGTCATCTGTAAAGCTTTGAGACTCTGGCCAAATACCTACAGATAAAGTCTTATTAAATCATACATTGAATTTTCACCAATTTATGATTACCTAAGCTTGCCCACAATCAAGCTTACCACTTTATATGATATACAAAATCCAAAATATTGTTTAATTTTACTTCCTAGATTATTATTGCTAAGAAAAATACATTTAAATGAAGTATTAAATATAATTAAATTTTATTTAAAATTATGATAATTTTTCATATATATATTACATATACAAAAAATATAAATTATATGATATAAATTAACATTGTTTGGTGGGTTTAAATTGTTGAATGATAATTAATTTTTAGTGAAATGGGAAAATTAATTATTAGAAAATAATTACATATTTAATTTAATGTCTTATAAACTAATTAGATTGATAATAAATAATTATTGTGATGTAGTTCATGCACTATTATTTAAATAGGAGATTAGATCTCACTTAAATAATAGATGCATTAACTACAATACATGAATTATTAATTGTAATCCTTTGTTCAATCTAATAAAATAATAAAACTTTATTAACAACAATATCTTAAATATAATATATATCACAAATCTATTAATTTAAATTGAATTCTTACATTTTATATAAACATAAAAAATAAAAAATAAACAACTACAAATGTATCTATTTTCTTTAGACAATATAACATAGGATGAGCCTTGGAGTCCATGAAGTCCCAGCTGCGTGTTGTATGTAGCTTCAACGCTCTACTCTTGAAAATAGAGACAACACCTTTCATGGCTGTCCCAATTCCAATTATAAGAAACATATTTATAAAGAAATACATAGGAAGTAAACATTTTATAAATAATGCGAAAACTTCTCTTTATGCATAATTCAAGCAAGTGGAAAAATACTTGATATTGTCTTGGCCTGGGCTGCATTCAGTTTTGCTGCAAATGCAGAGAAGCTGTTGCTGTAGCTGTAAACCAAGGCCTTTGCAGCAGCCTTGTGGCTGTTGGATAACACCATTAGTTATAATATTCCAAATTCAGGCAATTTATACCCTGCACTTTTTATATCGTAACCTTAACAATATTATCATGTAAAGGAGAAAATTGTCACCTTCCAAGAACAGATGTTAGCATCTGATAATGAATTTCACTATTGAGATGGGGCTGACCAAATCTATTTCCTCCCATGTATACTATATATACCTGCAAATAATATATCCGCATAAGTGTCATCAGCAGCATACAAACAAATTTAGATGGTTTTGATCAAGGTGTTTAAAATTTAGACAAAAAACTGAACAGTATGAACAGTTATCATATAATTACATGAACATCATCTTCATCTGCTAGAGCGGGCTGAACATGGTGTACGCACATTAACAGAATGTACATCACAATTGTAGTTCGTGTGGAAATCTCCATGTTTGTATAAAATGTGAAGAGAGGTGCTGAAGAAATCAACTTAAATAGGCCAGCAAGCTATACCAATATCGTTGCGTAACTTTAAATATACTCAAACCATCATATTATATTATTTATGCCGCAAGGCCAACCGTGTGAGGCTTTCGCTTAGGATGCAGAGAATTGGCTATCCGTCACTTCTCGTATTCAAGAAGGACCATCTGACCACTCATTTCGTATGTTTCAATCATACACATGTTAAATACTTAAACTAGCACTTTATGTAACTAAGACTTTATTTAATAAAAAAAAATTGGATTAAGTGGGAGAAGAGTTAGTAGTTATTCTCATTATTGAACATTAAAATATCAATAACTAGCAGTTGCATGCATAGGTATGCAAGGTCCACTACAAATGGCTATTGAGTGGGAAGTAAGAAACAAACTTTTTTTAGAATACAATGTGAAATTTAAAAAATCAGTAATATTTGCAATTGTTTGATGTGTTAATAAACCAATATGAAATAATGTGAGGTTAGTTCATAGTAGGATGTGAACCTTATGATTTTGAACTTTATCTAGGATAAAATAGGTGGAGTAGATCATAATGAAGAGAGATGTTGCAAAATCAATTTATATATTATTATGGATAATTAGATGGATATATCAAGCATAAGCATATTGATACATATGTACTAAAGTTAAAGCCAACCTATGTGTGCATTGAAAGATACCAATTTGAATCACCTAACTTGAACATATTATAAATCACTTAATTTTGGCGTAGAGATTATTTTATATGTCTTCATTTAATTTGTCTTCATTTAATTTGAGCATTGTAAATCATTTTAAACCTCATCTTATAGTCCACTTGTTCATTCTTATCTCACAGGCAATGTGAGATTAAAAACCATTTGCATAAAATGAAAAATTGATCTTTGCGTTTCCACATCAAAATTTATTAGTTGAAAATTGATTATGAAAATGTAAAATAAAACCATTGTTGAACGAATCTTATTATTTGCAATGTATCCATTAATTTTAATTTTAAGTAATTAATCATCAATAACTTTTTTTTTTATTAATATGTAATATTTAATAATTTTAGTTACAAAAGTTATTTAAAATTAATTTTAATTAATAATCTTAGGAATCACAAGTAAATGATAGATCATTGGGAATCCATAGTAAATTAATTCTCAACGAATACAACATTTTAATAAATTTATTCTTAAAAAATTACAATTGAAAAATTAAATAAAATTTAAATTTTTAAATAATTAATTTTTTTAATAATAATAATTTCTCCCCAGAATTTAATGTATGATATAATTTTATCTCTATTTTAGTTTTATATTTATTAGACCAGATGCACATCTATATTTGACCTTTTCGTCTAGGTTAATCAATCAATTGATTGATTATTATTTAATTATTTCCAAGATACATATGCATACAAATACATGGCAGACTTGAAGTTGTGGATTAAATAGTATTTATGAAAAGTATGGAACATTAAAGGATTCTCTTTTTTTAAAGAGTTATTAGCCATGCCTTTAATTACTAATATGCAATAAAAAAATATTCTTTAAAAAACTTAGTCCATAACTTTAGGTATGACATATTTTTTGCAATTATTGTGTGGTACTAGATAATTTATTACTTTGATGTTATTTATTTTAATTATTTTTTATTTGAATATTAGTTATGATGTTACTTTTTCAGAAAAGAAAGATCTTTAATATTCAATAATTTTTATAACTAGTATTTAGTTCATAATTTTGGTAAAAAATCATTATTATGTATGTGATTAATGGGTTAGTAGTAGTAAAAAAAAATGGAGACAACTAGAAAGGATTCAAAAGTAGTCAATTACAAGGAAATCGAAAATAAAAATATCATTTTTTTATGAATTGGTTCTAGTAAAAACTTGCTCCTTAATTGGTGTAGGAATTATGGTTTGATTCTTCAGATATTAAAAATTTGAACAAATGGAAGAAAATAGATGTCTTAAAACCAAAGAAATTTTGAACAAAATAAAAAGGACTTAGATAAAACAAAATAATAAATGGATGACCAAATAGAATAACAGCGTGTATTGTTGTACAAATAAAAACAAATATGTAAATGCATTTATTCAGGATGAAAGAAAAAATATTATATTGATAAATTTTATACCCTTTGATCAGCACAAAAAAGATTATATAGGGGAAAATATCACTTAGAGAGTAAATATGTTCATAGTCCAATTGAAGATTCACTCACACCATCTTTGATCCAAAACAAATAAGTAGACCTCACCAAAAGAAGAATGCGATGACATGATACACACATTTTGCATTGTTAGAATAATTGAATTAAAAGGTATGCCTTGTTTTGAGGTGACGTGACCAAAGTCTCAAATGCTTCACTATCACTTGCTATGACATGAGAAACATGTTATTATAGAGTATGTTTCTAGAAACCAAGTGTATACAAAGATTTGTGTACACATGTATCTATGTAACAAAAAAATATGGTGTTAAAAGTAAAGGCACAAAACCCATGCTTGTTATCCTCCCTACCATATACGTATCATGGAGCCTCGTGGACTCTAGCCAAACCCCCAAGCAAGAAAAGTATGAAATTCCCATGGGAAATTTCATGGAGTTCCATCATACATCACACAATAACAAAGTTGGGGAAAATATGGTATTTTCATATATGATCTCTCATATTGTAGTGTTTTCTTTGCTATGGTAACTTAAAAAAAAATAGGTATCTTGATTTTTGAATGCTTTTGCATGCTTTTGCCTAGTTCCTATTGTGTGTAAGAAAATATGTGAATTAACCTAATCAATAACACACAAAAAATGCAATGTATTACATTAAGGGAATCTAAATTAACAAAACACAATTTGGTAAAGTGACTCCTTAAAAACATTCCATCCTCCTCTATTCTTAAATGTCCATGGTAAGTGTACTCTCAAATCTTAATTATGCACTAAATTACTGGGATGCCACCTAAGAAATGAGTAGCCTCTAAGCTAAAATTCAGAAACTATGTCTACACCTACATGATTTTAATGTTCTTGATTAAATGATGAACTAAGTGATATGCAGAATGGTGACTTGCTATATACAAAAATGCTATTTAAAATGATGCACTACTGAATTAAACTAATATAAATGCTATGAGAATGATCTTAAATGCTATGAATAATCTAAGATACATCTAAGAATGCAGCCATGATTCTAAATTACTTGCTAAACTATTCTAAATGTTGAATCAAAATGCAATTAAGCTCTCAAATGCTAAGATGAATATTGTAGAGTAATTGTAGGCTATGTTCTCTTATGAAAAAGCTATAAATGAGCCTATATTTATAGATTTCACCACAACATTAGGTGGGTTGGCAACAATGGATGATCAAGATTAAGTTTGGAGAGATCAATTGTGAGAAATAAGGAGGTTAGAGATAATTAAGGAAATTGTCCCCTTTAGTAGAACAATCTTGCCAAGTGTGGAAAATAATCAATGGAAGGAAGAAGCCATGTGTCCTTGAGTTGGTTAAAATTGTTGAGTAAACATCCATTTTCAAAATTATGAATAATTATTTTCATGTGACACATAAAACAAATAAAACAAATTAGTTAAACTTGTTCATTTTAATTAAATCATGAAGAAAGTGGTTTAGATAAGAGGAATTAAGAAATATGAACTATATAAATAAGCTTTGCAATTAATTTATATGATAGAGGATTAATCAAATAAAACAAATTAGTTAAACTTGTTCATTTTAATTAAATCATGAAGAAAGTGGTTTAGATAAGAGGAATTAAGAAATATGAACTATATAAATAAGCTTTGCAATTAATTTATATGATAGAGGAAATAAATATTTTATTAATTAAATAATTGATATTTAATTAATATTGTCCAAACCAATTTTGGATGTATACTCCTACAAATAGAAGACATGGGTATGTTAGTGGACGGGCAAGAAAAATAAAAAAAGAAGAATATAAAGTAAGTATATGTGTAAAATCAATATAGATAATGTGAAACTACAAATAATTAATAATATTTGCAATTGGTTCACCAAATCTATTTATTGATAATGAAAAAATTTTGTACTTACATATGTTGTTGATGGTGTTTAACAAGGGAAAGCAACATTGGATTGAGTTTTTGGACAATGAAAGAATTTGAAATAGAAAATTTACAATAGACTAATTTTCCTAAATGTCTATTGTATCTTTGCATCATTATAAAGGAAATAATATAGATATGCAATAAAAGAGGTTAGCATTATCTATTGTAAGTAGAAAGAGATAAAATGGAACATTTTGAATACATGAAATCCTAATAAAGAATTGTGTATAAGTAATCTATTGGAGAAGTTGAAAAGAGAGCTATGGAAACAATGACAAATGCAATGGATAGAATAAAGTATGTTTTTGGTAGACAAATGCATGTGAGAATTGTGTTTCGATGTATATAAGTAGCAAAAAATATATGATGATGTAAGGAAAAAACACTAAACCCATGCTCATTCTCCTCCCTACCATATTGGCATCATGAAGCCTCGTAGGCTCTAGCCAAACCCCCAAGCAAGAAAGTTAGGTAAGGTTCATGGAAAACCTCATGGACTCTTATCATATATCACACAATAACAAAGTTGGGGAAAAACGGGTGTTCTCAAACAAGATCTCTAATATTGTAGTCTTTTTTGTTGTTGTGACAATTTGACGAAAATAGGTATCTTGATAAAGAATTGGCATCATGGGATTTGAAGATGGCTGGAGAAACATGGATAGATGGAATATATAGAAGAGTGTATAATAACTAAAAGGGTTCATCTAGCTTCACAAACATATATATTGGTATAGATTTTTTTTGCAAGTGATTATATTTGCATTGCATAACTAAGATGTATATGAAAAAGTGTGTTTGCGAAACATGTGAACATATAACAACCAATAACCAGAAAGGATAAAAATGTAATCATGTACGAAATGAATACTAGGCCAACCATGACATTGTAAATGGTTTAGTTGAATGGAGCAACATACATCGTTGTCATGTGCTTGTAGGGATAAACAATGTGATACAATCAACAAGTTGTTTGTCCTCTCACAAGCACATGACAATGGTGTGTGGTTTCCCTCTAGAATCACATAAATCATAATCTACAATGGCTGTATAAGGGGAAATCTTAAATGGAATTTTTTTTGTGGGAAAATGATCAGACATTTGACTTCAAAAAAGATATTCTACTCTACCCATTGCATTTCTGCATGTGTGTACAATTATCTTTCCAGCTTATCTAAAATATTATTTACATAATTTTTTTTATCAAGATGGAAATTTTCCCTAAAGTTATAACAAAATTTATATTACATGTGAGTCTAAATGTATTTAAATATAAAAAATAAAAATCTAAACCATCAATTTTGTGGTTCTATGTACTACTCTTGCACTCTTAGGATCTTTCACCTAAGAGGAGAGAGATACAACACTAAAATTGAGGTGGTTCACTCAAACTAAGGAATGTATAATGGAATTATGACTCAATGCAATGATGTAAATGAAACTAAATGATTAAATTGATTGATTATGAATGCAAAACTAATTAAATATGAAATTTTTGAAAACAAAATGAGGTATGCAAAAATGAACTAAAAACATGAACTAATGCAAACAAAATTCAATGAAGTTTTATAGAGTGCACCTCGAAGTTGAATGTTGATCTTGGAAGGTTCTAGAAATAGGAAGAAATCATTATAAATCATTAGTGGGACTCATTCACCACTAATGGTGAATCAGTCCTTCTATAGGTAAAAGCACCTGAAACTACTTTCCGACTATCGGGAACTAAATTATGACAAAATCAACTTTTCCATCCTACAAGTGGGAATCATTTTCAATTAATGGTGAATCAATCCTCCTCCAGAAATATGAAAATTCAAAGGTCAATCCTGTAGCTCTAGATCTACACTTGTCTTCTTGTCAGGTTGACAAAGTCAAATTTGCAGAAAATGGATTGTAGGTTGTCTCCAAGCTTGAATTAGTGTATAGTTGACTTGAAACACTTTGATTACTTGTTGACCAAATTTCAACACCTATTTACTTGAAAAATATGCATACAAAATTCTACAAACTTGCATGCAAAAGGGGAAAGATAGTTAAGGGTTAGAGTATAGGGATTTGCCTTGGTCAAATCCTATTTTGGTAATCAAACCCTTAATAAAGAAATGAAATGAAATGAACAAGGAATGATGAATAAAAAACATGTAAATGTCCTAAACTCACCACAACCTTGTTGAAGAAATATAAAGATACATCCATGTCTACTCCAAGATGCTTAATGATTCAACAATGTTATGATGCCTCAATGCTTGAATGAGATGATTGAATGCTTGAATGAACTAGTGAATGGATTTGGTGTAAAATGGGTAGAAAAATACTTATTTATACACACTTATGCCCTAATAACCCAATGATACCTCATCACAGGTCGACATAGGGTATTTTTAAATAAAAACCTGAAAGAAAATTTGAATTATTTTGAATTTGGAGCCAAGAGGGACTCATTTGCCACCCATGATGAATGGATCCCACCTTAGGATTGTAGGTGGGTGTTAGGAATTAAGTTGCATTTAATGTTGTTTTTCAGGTTTACATTCAAAAATACACTTAATTAAGTCTTATGAGTGCATAAAGGGTCAAATAAAGCATAAGAAAGGTGGAAAATGAATAATGCTAATGTATGTCCCCCACTTTAATGGAATTTATACACATCATTCTAGGAGAAATTACTTTAAAGTATCAAAGGAAAGATGCAAAAAGAAAAATAAGACATGAGAGCCAACTCGAAAAGCCACTATGCCAAGTCATATGTTTCCAAGTAAGGTTGCTTCATGTAAACGAGAAAGAAAACAAAAGAAAGGGAGTTTACACCTAGAAAGGAACACACCAAACACATAAGGGATCTATGGATTTTGGGTCAGTATGGTCATTACTATAGTGTTTTGATTATAGAGCTCAGAATTGTCATCATTCCCTAAATACATAGAACTGGAAGAATGACACAAAGAGAGTGAAAAAAAAAGTATGTTTTGGGTCAACATGGAAGTGACATTGCGATCTCAATGCTTTACATCATCCCCAAAAGGAGAAACACAATTGAAAAGAAAATGAAAAGGAAAAAGGAAAGGAAAAGCTTTTGGGTCAACATGAAGGAGACATTTCAGTCTCAATGCCTTGCATCATCCCCAAAAGGAAAAAAAGAAAAGAAAAAGGTAAAGTAAAAAAGAAAAGGGACTAATTGGGTCAACATGGAAGATACATAGGGCATCCTAACACTATGTGTCATCCCAAAAATGAAAACACAAAAAGAGAAAATGAAAAAAAAAGACCTAGTGGGTCAACATGGAAGAGACATAGGATGTCTCAATGCTTTGCATCATCCCCAAAAGGAAAAACACAAAATAAAAGTTAATAAGATAAAGTACGACATATAGAAGAATAGAGGTAAAAATAGAGGAAGTGTACAAGGAGGGAAAACATCAAATGCACACTATGGGGGAACACGATACACACATACAATCATACCAAAGAAAATAAAATGAAAAAGGAAAATGTAAAAAGGCTAGCAAGGTGAATGAAAGTCAACCATCTAACAATTCATTCACATCCCAATCATGTTCATTGTATTGCGAGGGTGGATGACTGTCCAAAGGGAGAATTGAAAGTTCCTAACTAGTGGAAGTACTAGGTTCTTCACTTGGTGTTTAAAATATTTATCATTTAAGCTCATGGTAGAAGAGAATAAAGAGTTTAAGTCATTATGCACTTCTTCATCTATTTTAATGATCTTCTCCTCATCATCATCATCTACATTAATCACAACGAGAGGATGAAGAGTAATTTCTAAGGAAGGATGTATTAGGAGTTGTGGCTATTGTATCTAATCATTTTGCTGTGGTTGTTTTATTGTACCATCTTGTGGTGGGTCAAGAGAAGGAGGGTGGTCAGGTATGTCTTATGTCAAAGGAAGAGGTTGTTTTTTTGTGTTTTTTTTAGTTTTCATTTTATGAGCAAGGAGATGACGATGATGCCTATGCTCCCTAGCACTGCGGTTTCATTTAATTTTGTTTTGAAGTTGTTGAGGTGTAAGAGCGAGTTGATCCATCATAGGCTCTATTTCTTCTTGAGGAGGAGGAATGGAAGGAACTGAAGGAGATCGGTGGATCACTTTCTCTTTGGCTTTATAAACTTTTTTAATGTGAGGAGGCATGATGTGGTTGGTTTCATTATCTCTTGTGTGTTTATATGATAAACGAGAAGTGTCTATGGTTGGTTGCTCATGAGGTTGCATTGGTTGTTCAAGTTCTGACTTGGGCCAAAGGATTGTCTCATCTATGATAGGGATACAAATGTGGATGAGGACATGTGGCGAAGAGACAATTCAACTATTTTTTTGGCTTTGAACTTTTGATAAGTAATGAAAAGAAGTCTTTTTGAGGGGTGATGGGTTCCATATGTGTAGGCCAAAGGGCTTCTAAGGAAAAATTACCTTTAGAAGACAATGGATTAAAACCACTATGGTGTTTGGTAAGTATCTCATTGTTATCCAGAAACCTCAAACATTTATGAACAACTAAAGGGATAATTAATGGGCAAGGTCATCGATGTCGCAACTTGCATCATTTAATTAATTATTTATCGACTGGGTGTGTCTTAGAGCAATATGTGATAAGGATACTTTTCAAAAATTCTTTGGGGGTACTTTTCACTGTAAACAACAACTTTAGGTATCGATTTTCCTACTTCAAGAGATTTTAGGAGCTCTCAAGAGCTAAACTATAGCGACTGATTCTTATGGTTTAATTCTATCTTATTTTCTAATTTAAAATCCTGTTGACTTATTTATGACTTTATTTTAAAACTTGATTTACACCGATTCATGGAGAAAACTAACAGTCTCTTTAATCCTTAATCTAAAACACAAAATCCGAATTAATTCTATTTTTCTTTTTAAATAAATCCATAATTAATTGTTGGAAATCAAACACTATTTAAGAATAGAAATGAATTGCGAGGAAATGATGATTACTCTAGAAAAAATAAAGACTAATCTCCATGAATAGATTTTCAACAAACTTCAACTTTATCTTTCCATAGGTTCCTATCATTGCTTCTAATGAAACCTAATAAATAAACACCAAGCTTAACTACATCGAACAACATCTAAATCCAATTAATTTAATAAACTTTATAATGATTCCAACAACTTAATCTAGCAATAATAAATTGAAACATGAAAGGTAATTCAAGTAGAAGTAACTATGCAAAATTAATATTCACTAAGTCAGAAAATAATTTAACAACTTAACAATTCAAAATTAGCATCTACATTAGATTTAATACGAATGAATTAGAAATAGCATAACTTAACAAAATACCAACACAAGATCATTCCAAAGGTTGAGTGGGCCCTACTCTTCCTTAGGTAAGATCCCTTAGCATAGTGATTGAATTAACTCCTTGCTTTCATTCTCATTGATCAAAAGTAGAACACAAAACAAAGTAGTGTTGTTGAATTAAAAAAGTTTGATTAAAATTATCTAACTCCTAACTAAAATTGAAACATGTATATTTATAATAATATCCTTATTAGATTTATAACATGGCATTAACTACTAAGACTTAAGGAAATTAGACTAAAGATTACAGTCAAACTAAACAGAACTAAAATTAGACTAAAGAGAACTATGCCAGATTGGCATTGGAAGTAGAAGTTCCATAACAAACTATATAAGAAGTTGATTTGGACTTGAGTGACTCATCATCTAGTAGGGCCCATTTATGGCATATTCATTCATCATGATTAAACAAGGAGTTTAGCCATATCATCAATCTTTAAAATATCCTGTTCAAAACCCTTAAGAAAAGGATAACAATTATGGTAGTAAAAAATCAACATAGCATAATTATCTCATCCATTATCATCATAAAGTAACAAAATTAACATAAATAATTACTTCAAATATATCCACTAATTTAGCTAAACGTAAAGCAAAATAAGTAAATATGTTAATCTATAATCTACTGCTTGTCATGTCAATTAACAAAAATAACAAGTCTTTTAAACATAAAATGCTTTAAATGAAAGTATTCTAATGCTCTCATCATTTATTTCCTACTTGTTTTGGACCATTTCCTCATGGTTCCTCATCAAGAATTATCGTGTTTTTCTTTTCCTTGTTCAGTGCCTCCATCCAAATGCAATAGTCAAACACTCCTTCCCTATATTGGTCTAGTAATATGCTATTTAGTGCAAATCCATGGTTTTGTCAAATCTTTTCAAACCATGGTCTTAACACTCCATTAGGTACATTTTTTGTTTCTTTGAGCTTTGGTGTGAGCATAATGATTATTGGCATTCTAAATCTCATGTTGACCCAAAATTATTTCTGCTACTAGATCAAGGTGATGACATGCTTGACTCTAATCAAACTCTATCTAATATTGTTTGAACTTATTAGCTCCCTTATTCTAACTATCTTAGGAATGAGTTGATACCTTTCCTCATAGGACTGTAGTGCTAATGGGGGAAATGCTCCCTCAACATTATGGAATGCAACAATACTATTGAGAAAGTTTGAAACATAAAGAGGATTAATTTGATTGAGCCTTACCACTGATTGTACTGCTTTGATATATTTTCTAGCATGAGGCATTTTGGGTCTCATTGGTAACCCATACCTTCTCTAAGCCTCCTTATATTTTTGTATTATACTTGACCATTCTATCTGATTTCACATTAAAGAGATAGATGATATGATTTGGACCTCACTAACATAAATATTCAACATAGAGTCATCATTGTCTCCCATTAAAAATCAATGCTGGTAAAACTCACACATTAAATTTTGAATGTTAGGGTGGCTATTATAGTAGTCTTGTAGAAAATCCTTATCATTATGATAATCCAAGATTCTTACTAAGATAATTGATTCAAATTCCATTCTAGAAACCTTTCTCTTTGAAGAAACAAAACATACATCCTAGTTGGTCTTCTCATGGAAAGCATCACAAAATTGATTTCTGCCACCTGCTCAAGTCTCCTTTTAATCTCATTTTGTTCTTTTTCTAAGTTATGTACCTGCTCTTTCAACACTTTATTTTGTTCCTTAAATTTCAAGGTTGTCAATGAGAGATATCTAGATTGGGTTGAAGGAGGAATATCTGATGGAATGGAAGGAATATCAGAAATAATGGAAGGAAGAGCAAGGTATCGCGATGGAGCTGTAGAAGTAGAGGCTTCTTGTGCATAAAACCACATAGATTGTTGTTTTAATTGCTCTTCCTTTTGTTGCAATTCTTCTTTTAATTTTGAAATTTCTTTAGCATTTGCTAATGCTTGCACACTAGCTTGTTGCAAGGCATCCTCTATTTTACTCAATTGTTCTCTAAAACTTGCTTCATTTTGTTCAATTTTCCTTTCCATTTCCTAAGTTTTGCTAAAAGATTGTTGCAATTCTTTTTCTTTTCTTCTTTATTTCTCCTCAAGGAATTGCATGCTTTTCCTTTCTTGTTCCAATTCAGCTTCTAATTGGGAAATTTTCATAGCCTTCAATAATTCTTCAGTTTCTAACTCCTCTTCATTCAATTTTTCATGGGATTCTTCTTCTTTGATTAATAGTTCTTTTCCTTCTCTTTGCTCAAAATTTGGAGGAGGTGTAGGGAATCTCATGGTTTCCTCTTCTTCAAATTCCTAAGATGCTTCTTGCTCTTCAGTTTGTGCTTCAAACTCTTCAACAGAGTCATGGATTAAAAAATAGTTGGTCTTCTAGGAGTCAACATTCGGTCTTTAGGAGGACTTTGGAACTGCTCAAGAGATTTTATTGGTGTATGGATTTCTTCATGGCCTACAAAAGTTTCTTTTGGACTTTTCGAAACAAAGGTTTGAACTATAGGTGTTTCTTCAGGGGTGGACACTAGGGTCTCAACATGGCTAGGTCTTTCCTCATGTACTTCTTGCTTCCTCTTTTTGGAACTAGTACTACCTACCCTAGAGAATTCTTGTGATTTTCTTTTTCCCCTTTTCTTAAAAGATTCTCCTTTCCAAATTCTTGCCTTTTTAGTTGTGGGTTCCTTTCTGGGTTTCCCTTTTGGCTTTTCTATAGGTGTAGACAAAAATTCTAACCAGCCCTACTTCCTAGTTTCCTTTTTTAAGAAATGGTGTTTAATTATCAAATGTACTAATCCATGGTATTTTATAGAAGATTCCTCCCTAGCCTTTACTCTGAAAATCATGGAAGAGATTTGTTGGAACAAAAATGTTGGAAAATTTATCCTAGCAAAAGGTTTTGTCTGACCATGTACTTCAAATGTATTAATAGCCACATTCCTAGAGATAGTATCATGCAATAATGTATGTCACAGGTGAAGAACTTCATGAGCCACATCAAAAAAGTTCTCCATGGCTTGTCCAAACTATTATTAGCTATGTTGCACTAGTCTCCTTTATGCATTTGAATTTTTTTCCTTCTTTTTGGCTCCTGGAGAAACATATCCACCAATTTCTCAAATTTAACTTGGCCTTTGTTAACCAATTTTCCCTCTTTTGGGATTCCAAAAATTTCACTTATAATTTCTGGAGTGACTTCAATTCTCCCCCCTTACTTTTGTGACATTCACATTAAAGTTTCTCACAAATTCCCCAACCATTTCTAGTTGGAAACCTTCATAGTGCATTACAAAATTTAGCAACCCAACTTCTTCTAATAGTCTCCTAGTTTCTAAATCAAGATTGAAGTTCTTTGGCTCAACATTTCTCTTATTTCCCATCTCTCTCTGTCAACAATGGTGGAATTTTACAATGGAGGACTTAAACTAATAGTTTGAATTACTTACAAAAAAAGTGGAATGATTTTTTTTTGATTTGTGAGCAACCAATTTGAAAATGGCATGATGTGCCATTAACTTTCTACATTAATTTTCTTTATTGGGTCGAATGATCTACATGCCACAACATGAAGTTTTCAATTCAATTCACAAGGTTGGTGACATTCTTTACACATGTGAATAGGTAATTGGGAGGATTTTTCAAAAGACAATTGAATCATGAAAATATTCGCTATCATTGATTGACATCATCTAATGTCACATCATTACTTACATCAACCATCTATCGCTTTTTGAAATGATTAAATTTTTTTTTAACTATCATTATTAATTAATAGTATGGAAGAGATGTCTACATTATAAATATTTACCTATTTTAAATCAGTCTAACTACCTTAGAAAATAATATTCAAAAGTAATATTCACATTAAATGCACTCCTTAATTTATTTCAAGCCTTTGAGTTCTTCAAGAGCCTTTAGGGGTTCTTCAAGAGCCTTCAAGAGCTCTCAGGAGCTTGGGAATTACATGAGTTAAGAGCCTTCGAGATCGTTAGGATTTTCAGGAGTTCTTCAGGAGTCTTTAGTAGCTCTTAGGAGCTTTGAAACTTTAGGAGTCATTAGGAGCTTTTGAGAAAAATGAAGTCTTTAGAGTCTTCAGCCTTCAAGAGCCTTCAAGAGCCTTCAAGAATTTTTTGGGAGCTCTTCATGAGCCTTCAAGAGTTAACTTAGATAGATCGCCATTTGCTAGTTTTCATTCATTTTTTCTTTTTGAAAGCAAACTGTGATTTATTGGTTTTCAATTTACTTCCATTTTTTCTCAAGGTAAACAACCATTTGTTGGTTTTCAATTTATCCTATTTATTCATGCCTTCCTCAAAGTTTTTGATACCTTCTCTCATGGAAGAAATGTCTTCCATTAGAAAATGTTCAATTCTATGTTGATCATCTAAGAATTCTTCCTTTAATGCAGGTTTATGATATGTTTTCGAAGGATGACCATTCACTAGCATAAATCTCTTTTCTCCATCAATTGATACTAATTGGACAACTCCATTTTCAAATATCTGATCAATCTCATAGGGTCCTGACCATCTTGTATGGAACTTCCCCTTAAACTCTTCAAATTTGGAGTCAAATAATAATGTCCAATCTCCTACTTTGAACTGTTTGGAAACAATATGTTTATTGTGCTATTCCTTCCTTTTATTTTGAATCACCTCTATTTTTTGAAGTTCCTCCATTCTCATTTCATTAAGTCTATTATGCTACAAAATTCTACTTTTCTCTACTTTTGGTAGATCAATTCCAATTTCTACTGCTGCCTTCAATGTTTTTAATTCAAATTCAATTGAAATAATTGGTTTCTTTCCATACACTAGTTCATAAGGAGAGAATATAGTTGTTGTTTTCCATGTGGAATTATAGGCCCACATTGCTTCATCCAATCTATCTACGCAGTCTCTCTTCCTCAATGAAACTATTTTTGTCAGAATATTCTCTAAGTCTTTGTTAGTAACCTCCACTTGTCCATTTACTTGAGGGTGATATGGTGAATATTTTCTATGATTCATCTAGTATTTCTACAAAAATGCTTCCATCATTATTGATACAAACTATGGTCCTAATTCTGAAATAATTTCTATGGGTACACCAAATCTCTGTAGAATTTTCTTGTACAAAAAATTAGCAACCTTATCTTCAGTTGTTGCTAGTAATTCCTTCACCTCAGCCCATTTTTTGCATAATCAATAGAAAAAAGGATGTAACATTTCCCTCCTGAAGGTGGATTGATAGGTCTGACAAAATCGATGCCCCATTTTTCAAATGGTTCCAAAGCTATCTACAGTTAAAATGACATCTCCATGGTCAGTGTGGGTCTTCCCATTCTCTGGAATTCATCACAAAATTTGACAAAGAATGAAACATCCTTTGTCATTGATGGCCAAAAGTAGCCAGCTCCTAAGATTTTGTGAATTGTTCTCACTACTAAATAGTTTCCTCCTTCAATCTCATGATGGTAGGTGTGTAGTACATCATAAACATCTAACTAAGATACACATTTGTGTAAAACATGGTTAGGGAACAATTTAAATAAAATAATATTAATCCACTGAAATCTATAATTTTCATGAATTAACCTCTTTTTTTGTTTCTGACTAAAGTGACTTGGACATTTTCCTTTTACAAGGAAATTTTTGAAATCAACAAACCATGGTGGATGAATTGATATAGAAAATAGCTATTCATTTGGAAATGTATCATCCACTGGTTCTTGATTATCCTATGAAACAATTCTTGAAATAAAGTCAACAACAACATTGTCTTTTCCAAGTTTATCAATGATAGTAACATCTAATTCCTACAACAACAGTAACCATCTAATGATACGTCCACCTACTACATCCTTTCTAATTGAAACATGGTTTGTATGTATGTAAACTTTGTAACCTATAATATAATGCTTGAATTTTTTTATTGCATATACTACAACTAAAAATTCCTTTCCTATTGTATAATTTCTTTTTGTAGGATTTAGATTTTTACTGACGTAATAAATTGCATGCATGACATCATTGTCATCTTTTTTTCCTAACACTACAATAGCTAGATTGGATGCATCTAAATGTATGTGAAATGGCTCTCCCCAAATAGGTCCTTTAATGATTGGAGAATTTTTTAAGGCTATTTTGATTGTCTAAAAATATTTTGACAATCTTTAGTCCATACAAACTCTTCTTCTTTCTTGAGTAGGGTAAACAGTGGTGATGCAATTTTACTAATTCCTTCTATAAATATTATGTAATACCCAACATGGCCAAGAAAAATTCAAACTTCTATTTGTTTCTTAAGGATTTCAATGTTATATACATATGATCTCAAATTTCTTGGGATCAACCTTTATCCCCTCTTTTGAGATGTGATGTCCTAGAATAATGCCCTCTGTCATCATAATGGAACTTTTTTCATGGTTGAGTTATAATATGTGATCCTTACATATTTGTAAGACCTTTTATAAGTTTTGGAGTGCCTCATCAAATGTTTTGGCATGGACTATAAAATCATCAATATAAATTTCAACACAAGAAGTGGTGAAGTTTGCAAAAATGTCTAGCACTGCTCTTTGAAATGTGGCAGGTGCTTTACATAGTCCAAATGGTAAGAATGTATATGCATATGTGCCCCAAGGACAAGTAAAGGTAGTTTTTTCTTGATCTTCAGGGGCTACTTGGATCTAGTTATATCCACTGAAGCCATTAAGAAAAAAGTAGATGTTGCATGCTACGTTATCTAGTACCTAATTGATGAATGACAATGGGAAATGGTCTTTCTTTGTGGCTTTATTCAATTCTCGATAATATATGCAAACCTTCCATTTACCATTCTTATTTGGAACAATAACCAATGGAGAAACCCACTGACTATCAGAGATTGGGTATATGAACCATACTTTGAGCAGCTTCCCTATTTCTATTTTTATAATGTCACGAAGAATAGGATTGATATGCCTCTGTCCTTATTTGATTGGTCTTACATATTTTGTGTAAATGTAGTGACTATATATTGAAGGATGGATCCCTCTCATATCCATATATTCCCAAAAAAATGCTTTAGTGTGTTTTTCTAAAGTGTCTTTCAACTTTTGTTCTTACGTTGGGGATAAGGACGAACTCATATTGAAAGGTTTATCTCCAGCTAATGCAATCTCTTTGGTGTCTTTGGTGGAATCTATTTATTTCTCAACAAGAGTATTCAAAGGACAAGAGTGTTGTCTGTGTAATTTTGTTTGACAATTTTCTCTATCAATTTCTGAAGTTAACTCTTTTTCTTCGCATTCTTGAACATGTTCACTTATAGTAACCATGGCTAACTCTACAATACCATTACCTTCTGACTCTAAATCTTCATCCACCCAAAGTTGAGTGTTTGGTTGAATTGATGGTTGTGCTAGTGGGTAAAGTGACAATTTCTTTTGTTTTTGACTGTTTGATATGATCATGCTTCTAGATCTACAATCAATTAAAGCGACAATAGTAGGCAACCATGGTTTTCCTAAGATGATTGGATATCCAGAATCTTTCTTTCTAGCTTTAAGAACCAAAAATTCAATCAGATAATCCAATGTGTCTATGGTAACATGATTTCTTCTATTAGACCCTCTAGTTTTGTGGTAGATTGGTTAGCTAACTATAGAAAAATTATTGTTGGTTGAATAGTTGTCATCCCAAGTTTCTATACTATATTTGATGTGATAACATTTATGGAAGCTCCTAAATCAATTAGAACATTTGATATTTCAATTCCATTAATACTCAACATTATTACAGGGCTACTAGGATCATTATATTTTTGTGGAAGTAGTATTCCTAATAACACACCAGTAAGTTTTGTCCCTACTTGAATTATTGAAGGAATTTCCTTTTTCCTTCCTATAGTTTTCATGCAAAGGGATTTAACTAACTAATTTATCTCTGGTATATCTTTGATTTCTTGCAATAGTGGTATCTCAATGTTAATATTTTTCAACTCTATAAGAAGTTGAGAATCAATTACATTCATGTGATTAGGTGGAGGGATTTTAGGAGTGATTTTCTCTTCCTTCAATCTCTCAGGGTAGGGAGCTTGAATGATAGTTTGTTCTTCCTCCAAGGTTTGTTTTCCAGTTGAATTTTCATTTTCTTTCCCTCTTTCTTGAATTTTCTCTATTGGTGTAGTTTGCACAGTTCAATTTATCAATTGTATGTTATTAACATCAATAACATTGACATTACGGGGATCTACATCATTACGTGTGTTTCTTGGATTGGCAACTGGTTGAGTTGGAAATTGAGGTTGGTTCACCTGATCATTGGGAGGATTAGGGGCATTAAGTATTGGAGGCATTTTCCCCAAAGGGCATTTTTGTCCCTAATTATGCCATGGTTGGAATTGGTTTTGATTCTGTTTCCATGAGGACTGATTGACTTGCCATTGTGGTTGCTAATTCCATTGGGGATTTATCCATTTAGGTTAATTCCAATAAGTAGGTGGTTGATATTGAGGGGTCCATTGGTTCTATTTTTTCCAAGGGTTTTGATTCTAGTTTGGCGTAGAACCATATTGTCTTTGATTAGAATTGTACATTGAGTTTTGAGGCCTTTTACCAACATAATTCATCTCTTCTTTGAGTACTGGTGGTTTCTTGAAATTTCTTTTTATGCCATCCAAAAGATTACATGAACCTATTGAGTGTGATTTTTCACAAATCTCACAAATATCAACCTAATTTAATGGACATTCTCTCAAAAGATGTTTTCCCCTACATTTAGAGATTGATAATGGTTCAGTGATCCTCTTATCTCCTTACATGATGAGATGCAAAAGAAGATCAGTCTTTGTGTTTACTAATTCCTCCATTACCTCTAATACATCAATGGTATTAGCCTTGTTTCTTCTGGAGTTTCTAATCCCCACTCTAGTTCTAAAGTAGTTCCTACAAATCTCCACAATGTCATCCAAGGAGAGCTTGTTAATGTCTCCCTTTTGCATTAAATTCAAGGACTCTCTTGACTCATCATCAATCCCTCTCAAGAAATTTTTCTTGTTGATTTCAATATCCATCCCATTAGTACACCTCTGATGCACAAATGGGAACCTATCAACATAGTCTTCTAGACTTCCATCCTCCAATTGCCTCGTTTGAAACAATTCCTCCTTCCTATCCCTTACTAGATAGTAATCTCGGTCTTTGTCCAAGAATTCAATTTCCATTTATTACCAAGTTCTAATTGTTCTTGATCCTAAACCCATGAACCATCTTAAAGTTGATTCTTTCAGAGTAGAAGGAAATAACTTCAACTCCTGATTATCTATTGCATAATGATAGGTTTGGCATAAAATTTTGAATACAAATAGGAATTTATTAGGGTCTTCTAAAGTCTTTCCCCTAAAGGTAGGTAGAATTGAGGGTGAAATGTTCTTCATAGGAGGTTCATCAAGTTTTCTTTCAAGATTGATAAGATTTAAGAAGGTCCTATTTGCTGGGGGATGTATTGGTTGGTCACCCATTTCTTCTTTTGGAAATGGATTTTTATTTTCTTCTTGATTTTCAATTGTATGTTCTTATTATTTTCTTGATTTTTGATTTGGTATTGTTGAACATCCTATTCTTGATCAAAATCAATAATTCTATGAAAATCAATGTTTTGTGGAAGAAACCTTCTTAGATGGTCTCTATTTCATCTCATCCAAAATTTAGATATCTCTTCCTTATCAACACTAAGGCTTCACACTAAATAGCCAGATTTTTTAAGTATCCCCAACAATGATGCCAAAAATGATGGGCAAGGTTGTTGATGTCACAACTTGGATGATTTAATCAATTATTTATAAAAATGGGTGTGTCTCAGAGCAATATGCAATAAGGATAGTTCTCACAAATTCTTTTGGGGGGTTTTCACTATAAAAAAGAAGTTCAGGTATTGATTTTCCTACTTTAGGAGCTTTTAGGAGCTCTTAGGAGCTTTTAGGAGCTCTTAGGAGCTTTTAGGAGCTCTCAAGAGCTAAACTGTAGCAACTGATTCTTAAGGTTTAATTCTATCTTATTTTCTAATTTAAAATCTTGTTGACTTATTTATGAATTTATTGAACTTGATTTAGAACAATTCATGGAGACAACTAACAATCAGTTTAATCCTTAATCTAAAAGATGAAATCCATAATTAATTGTTGGAAATTAAACACTAGTTAAGAATAGAAATAAATTGTGAGGAAATGATGATTACTATAGAAAACATAAAGACTAATCTCCATGAACAGATTTGCAACAAAATCCAACTTCATCTTTCCATAGGCTCTTATCATTGCTTCTAATGAAACTAAATAAATAAACACCAAGCTTAACTACTTCGAACAACATCTAAATCCAATTAATCTGATAAAATTTATAATGATTCCAACAACTAAATCTAACCATAATAAACTAGAACTTGAAAGCTAACTCAAGAAGAAGTAACTATCCAAAATTAACATTCACTAAGTCAGAAAATGATTTAACAACTTAACAATTCAAAATTAACATCTACTTTAGATTTAATACGAATGAATCAAAAATAGCATAACTTAACAAAATACCAATACAAGATCATTCCAGAGGTTGAGTGTGCCCTTCTCTTCCTTAGGTAAGATCCCTTAACATAGTGATTGAATTAACTCATTGCTTTCATTCTCATTGATCAAACATAGAACACAAAACAAAGTATTGTTGTTGAATTACAAAAATCTGATTGAAATTATCTAACTCCTAACTAAAACCAAAACATGGATATTTATAATAATATCCTTATTAGATTTCTAACATGGCATTAACTTTTGAGACTTAAGGTGATTGAACTAAATATTACAATCAAACAAAAAAAAACTAAAACTGGAGTAAAGATAACTATGTCAGAATGGCGCTGGAAGTAGAAGTTCCATAACCGACTATATAAGAAGTTGATTTGGACTTGAGTGACTCATCATCCATTAGGGCCCATCTATGGAATAGTCGTTCATCATTCTTAAATAGAGAGTTTAACCATATCATCAATCTTTAAAATACATTGTTCAAAACCTTTAAGAAAAGGATAACAATTATGGTAGTAAAAGATCGACAAAAAATAATTATCTCATCCAATATCATCATAAAGTAACACAATTAACATAAACCATTACTTCAAATATATCCACTAATTTAGCTAAACATAAAGAAAAATAAGTAAATATGTTAATCTATAATCTACCACCATTCATATCAATTAACAAAAATAACAAGTCTTTAAAACATAAAATGGTTTAAATTAAAGTATTATGATGCTCTCATCAACAAATTTCCTCAAGTGAAGCTAAGGATGACCTAGCCATATAGATGAAATTGATCCGATTGTGGAATGATAGAAAATGTTACATCCAAAGTTTTGTGTCCTATCTATATTGGGAGTATGATTGGTCTGATCATAGGGCATGCAAAACCATTATTTTTTTTAATCCATGTGGTTGGTTTATCATAATCATCTTGATAGAGATCATGTAATACTAAAAATTCTTCTATGATCACATTCTCACCACAAGCAAGATCTATTAATATCCCATTGATGGGCTTATCATAGATGCGATCGGCTATGTAAATAGGACCACCAGAAAGCTTTTTAAGTATATCATGAGAAGAAAAAGAAATATAAAGAGATTTGGTGGCTGGACCCTTATGAGGGATAATGTCTATTGTACTGACAAGTTCATCCATAGGATTAACTTGGGTAACATTTGGAGTAATAGCAGGTTGTTTGTTATTTGTATTAATGTTCATCAAATGAGTGTTTGAAGGTTCACTAGCTTTGACGAATGAAACATTGTGTTTAGGCATGGGGTTGGTAAACATTTTAAGTTCTGATTAGGAAGTGCAACTGACTTATTGCCTTGATCATTGACACTTGCAATGGACAAATGACCAAATTTAATGAGGTCTTGAACCAAGTGTTTGAGATACTTATATTGTTTGGTGTCATGTCCATTTTGGTGATGAAAATTACACTAAGTATTTGGTTGAAAGGTGGATGGTAAATGTTTGGTTGCATCAAGGGGTTTAACAGTAGGTAAAGTGATCATTCGTTGTTGCAGTAGTTGATTCATTGTGTTATGGAGGGTATCAGGTAAGGTGGTAAATTGTGTCTTTGGGTCCTCATAGGTAAAGGGAACCATTGCTTTAACAACTGCCACTTGATTTTGAATGAGTTGAGTTGGTTGTAGAGAAGGGGGATTAAATTATAAGAAACCTCAATTTTGTTTTCTAAAGTTTTGCACATTGTTTTGGTTGCTTTGTTCAAACTTCTCCGCTTGGTTAGAAATGGACTTTGAATCATGACTAGTAATCAAGTTGTGATAGTCACAAAGGGTTGTGCATAAATGCATGAATGAAGGAAATTTCATCATAGTCAAATTATCTTGAAGGTGAGTGTGCAAGTTTTCGATAAACATCTTTTGAAGATGTGAATTAGGAATCTTGACATCTACTTCACCATACAATGACTGATAACATGAAATAAAATCAGTTACTTTTTCATCCACACTTTTTTTACATCTCATTAAATAAACCATTTTATTTTTGGGAGTCATATGGACTTGCAAATTACTTATAATTTAGGTATCAAAAATTTCATTAAATGATTTGGTAAGTTTGGAAACCACTTCAATGCAGTGTCCTTTAAGGTCCTAGGAAAAGGTTTAGCTAATAGTTTATCGTCAAGGACAAAATCACTACACAATGTTGTATAAGCATTAACATGATTAGTAGGGTATCCTTTACTTCCATATTGCACAAACCTAGGCATTTCAATTCCTTGTGGAATTTGTGTTGTTAAGATCTCTAGAGATAATGGGCTAATACGAACATGATATGTGGGTGGAGTATTTTGACTTTGGCTAATGGTGGAGATTTGTTGTTGCATTGATGAGATGGTGTTAAAGAGTTGTGTAATGAGGGGGTCGGTGTAAGTGGTATGAGGTGGAAGGGAAAATAGTGATGGAGTCTATGTAATGCTAGGAGGAGTGGAAGGAACACTAAGAGGGATGAAGGTGGACAAGGGAACATTCGATGCCACAAAATAACTAGGAATGCTAGTTGGAATAGCGAAAGAAGGAGTTGAATGACTAACCTATTGCATAATTGTTGTAACTTGAGGAGTGGGATATGTGGGTATGGATGCTATGGTTGAAGGAGGAATGTGAGGTCCTCCTTGGATCAAAATAATGTTTCTTGTTTGGGAAGTAGAAGGAACATGTTTTTTGTATATCTCAACAATTCTTTTTGTAACTTGTAAGCCATCGTCACTTACAATCAAGTGGTGAAGGTTTTCTATGGTAGGTATGGTAGTGGTGGAAATGTTTTCAAGGGATAAATATTGTTGTAAATGTGAAAAATCCTCATGAATACTAATGAATTTATCTTGAAAAATTTGATTAGTTTGTGTGTCAACAGACATTGAATGTGAAGGTAAAGGTATACAAGTGGTAATATCCATGCCTAATGCACCATTTTCCATACCAGAAGTAGGAGCTCTTGAGATCCCAAGGTCCATGAAAGTTCTCTAGTAGGAAGCCATGAGTTTAGAACTTCATATCACTAAAGTATTATCAATAGGGAACCAAAGGGTATGTGCAGGATCATCATGGAAAAAACAAGCCCTTAAGTGGCAAAAAATTCAGAAAATCCAGACTTAGGAAACTTGACTAAATTTTTTTAATAAGTTATCTATATTATTTCAAAAATATGTAAGAATAAAATTTGTAAAAAATTGAATGTAGTTTCTAAACTAATGGGTTTTAAAAAAAAAAAATCTATTTGGTGAAAATTTAGACTTCGATGCAATGAGTACTTAAATTCGGGGAAAAATAGAGTAGGTGTTTGTTTTGACCACCTAACCACAATAAAAAATGATAATATTTCTTCATAAGATTTTAGACATAGAAGTAGAGACTCATGCATGAATGCTTGATGCATATTTTTTTGTGATTTTTTTCCAAATAAATAATTAATTATAATTTTATTATAACTTTTAAAAAATATAAAAATTGTATGTCGACCATATGCTTAATTGAGAAACTTCATGAAATTCAATTTTTCTTTTTTAATCCTATAAAGGTGTACAAAGCATAGAATGTGATGCATGTTTGGATTTTAAAATGTGATACCGTTTGAAAGCTATATGTTTTTTTCCATTATCCTACCAATTAGGACTTTAGTCATAATTCAAATAGAAAATGAGGGTGGGTGCATGAAATTGGGTAGAAATTTTGTGCCACTTTTGATTTTTTTTTTTAAAACTCATTGCACAAGCAGATTATTTCACATTAAAAACAAAGAAAAAAGTGAAAAGAATTTTCCTTGAATACCAACCCAAAAGGCTTGGAGGGCATTTTCCTAATGAGGTTAGAGACATGTTTTTGCAAATTCTACAATTTTCACTCACATAATCAGTCCATTATACTCACCATGGCGAGTTAATATCTGGCTCAATATCTACAAATTAGACACATAGGTAATATTAGGTTCTCTCTTAGCTATCCAAGCGATGTTTTTTTTTTTCACTTTTTGACAATGTGAAGCCTTTCATCTATAATTTCTTTTTTTGTTTGTATGTCTCTTTTTTTCCAAAAAGCGTTATTTATTTTTTTATTTATAAATTAATTGTTCATCAAAATTTCAAATAAATTACATTTTTAGAAACTAGACTCCATTCACAAATTTAAAAGAAAAGAAAAAGAATTATTTTCCAAAATTTGTAGGGGAATTACAACCAAAATTATACTTTTAGAGTGCCCACTTAGAAATTAGTAAAAAACAAATATTCATTAAAAAATTATTAGAAAAATCATGCATAAACTAGATATTGTTAGCTAACTTTTTACTATAGAAATTTTAAAAATACTACAAAAAATTTCACCATGTTAAGGTCGTACAAGAGTTGCTATGTTATGTTTTTCTAACAAAAAAAACACCAATTTGTGTATGTACATCTTTTGAAACCCTTAATCTCAACCATTTTAAAAATAAATTAGTAGTTTAGAAAGTAAACTTAGAGAACTTCGATCCTTTTTTTTGTTCCATCTCAAAATTTTGAGTGTAGCTATCATCAATTTCACGTCTAAGGTCAATATTTCTTGATTTCAGAAAACAAAAGTGGCCACTTAAGCCCCATTTTTGGGAACCATCTTGGTGCACTTACCCATGAATAATAATAATTTATTAAATTAAAAGTAAAGCATAATTTATATTGGTAGAAATCTAAGAATCTCCTTTAAAAAAAAAATTTATTTCATAAATTTTGTGTAAAAAAAAAGTCATCAGCCACATACCCTACAAATACCGACCATATTGCCACTTTTTGGCCCATCATGATCCTACACATACCCCAAACACTCATAGAAGTACCACAAAAGATGGGGTGAATGCAAATGAAAACTAGAAATAACAAAATATTGACATAAATTCTACAAACTGAAACAAGAATGTAGTAACAAGAAACATAAATGCAGGAAATATTGTGAAAATGCCAAAAAATTTAATGCAAAAAATGCAGCTGGAATAATTCACCTAGGGTGGTGAATGAGTCCAGGTATGAGATATTTTTTGTGTTTTTCAAAAATTTAAGATGGTTTTGTCTACTTTTCAGATCGAAATAAGATGCAAATGCAAATTTTCATTTTTTTGATGATTTGATATGCAATAATGAATTCTATATGATTCTTTTGCATTGCAAATTTTTAATTTTTTGATGATTTGATATGCAATAATGAATTCTATATGATTCTTTCACTAATTAAATTTTAGAAACCCTAGGATGCAAAAAAAAAAAACAAAACCTAATTGAATGTTGATGCAAAGGAAACCTAGGATGCAAGATGCAATTGAAATTAGAAAGAGAATGTATTCAACATGCAAATTCACCAAAATGAACCATAAATTTTGTGGTTCTATGTACTCTTGCACTCTTAGGATCTTTCACCTAAAAGGAGAGAGATAGAACACTAAAATTGAGGTGGTTCACTCAAACTAAGAAATGTATGATGGAATTATGACTAAATGAAATGATGTGAATGCAACTAAATGATTAAATTGATTGATTATGAATGCAAAACTAATGAAATATGCAATGTTTGAAAACATAGTGAGGTAAATAAAATGAACTAAAAACATGAACTAGTGCAAAAAAAATTGAATGAAGTTTGACAGAGTGCACCTGGAAGTTCAATGTTGATCTTGCAAGGTTCTGGAGAATGGAAAAAATCACTATAAATCACAAGTGGGACTCATTCGCCATTGATGGTGAATTAGTCCTTCTATTGGTAAAAACACTTAAAAATGCTTTTGGACTGTTAGGAACTAAATTATGACAAAATCAACTTTTCCAACCTACAAGTGAGACTCATTCACCATTGATGGTGAATTAGTCCTTCGCTAGAAATCTACAAATTCCAAGGTCAATCCTGTAGCTAAAGATCTACACTTGTCTTCTTGTTGGGTTGATAGAGTCAAATCTGCATAAAGTGTACTATAGGTTGTCTCCAAACTTGAATTAGGGATTAGTTGACTTGAAACACTTTGATGACTTGTTGACCACCTTTCAACACCTATTTTCTTGAAAAATCTGCATACAAAAGTCTACAAACTCACATGAAAAAGGGCGAAAATGGTTAAGGGTTAGAGTATAGGGATTTTCCTTGGTCAAATCCTATTTTGGTAATCAAACTCTTAATAAAGAAATGAAATGAAATGAACAAGAAATGATGAATAAACAACATGCAAATGTCCTAAACTCACCACAACCTTGTTGAAAAAATATGAAGATACGTCCATGTCTACTCCAAGATGCTTAATGATTCAACAATGCTATGATGCCTCAATGCTTGAATGAGATGATTGAATGCTTGAATGAACTAGAGAATGAATTTGGTGTAAAATGGGTAGAAAAACACTTATTTATACACAATTATGCCCTAATAACCCAATGATACCTCATCACAGGTTGACATAGGGTATTTTTTAATAAAAAATCGAAAGAAAATTTGAATTATTTTGAATTTAGAGCCAAGAGGGACTTAGTCACATTTAATATTGTTTGTCTGGTTTACATTAAAAAATACACTTAATTAAGTCTTATGAGTGCATAAAGGGTTCAAATAAAGCATAAGAAAGGTGTACATAGTGAAAACAAGCCTAGAAAAGTGTGAAATCTTGTTACAAGACTTTACAACACTTTAAAATATGACTTGATAAGGAATAAAAAGGTGATTTTCAGATGAATTATAATGAGAAGAGTCTAGAAAAGTTTAGAAATGTGTTACAACACTTCACAACACCTTCACAAGACATCATATTTTAAATGTTAAGGAGCTAATGTAATTGCATAAGTTACATTCCAACATTAAATCAAAGAAAAATAGGTCAAGCATCATAAGAGAAAGACCTAAAAGACCATGAAAATGTCAATGATCCATTTTCCTATGGTACACAATCTAAGTAAGCATATAGTAAAAATGGTCATTGAATTGACAAGCCAACTATTACATAGATTTTCATTTGTTACATAATGAATAGTTTCCTTTGCAAAACTAGAAAAAAGAATATCATAAAACATATTGATACAACACAAGCAATCTATGTAACAATTGGCTTGTCAATTCAAAATTTAAGCTACATTATTGGGCACTAAATATTATAGAAAAAATATATATTTTTTAAAAGAAGTATTAGAAAACCACTCAAGAATTATAGGTAAATGATAGATGATTAAAAATCCACATTAAACATATGGATACAAGACAAGTAGTCTATATAAGAGTTGGCTTAATTTCAAGTTTGAGCTATGTTCTTTTACAGTAAACCCACACTGAATAGAACTCGTAAATATGATGGGTACCAATAATCTGTGCAAAATAGGTATAATGCCATAGTGGCTCTTTCGACAATGCAACTTAATGAATCTATTTTCTCACACATTTTGGAGTATACTTTCCCACACTGTAGCATTGAATATTGTGTTTACTTCCTCTTATGTCATTGTACAATAGCTCTAGGATGCATTAACCTTGACATAAGCAAACACTTACCATTCTTCTTTCTCGTATCCAGGCAACCAACTCCACCACCACTAACCTACATAATTAGAAAAATCCACATCATCATAAATAAACCTAAGAAACTTTCCATCGGATGTTGGCGATTATTAATTTTTGACACTGAGAAATTCTATTCATGGCTGGGCTGACGAAAATCTTGATGGAAACTTGAAACAAATAGCCAATAAGTTAAATGCCAACTATTACATAGATTGCTTGTCTTGTATCAATACGTTTGGTGACATTCTCTTTTTCTCATATGTTTGAAGCTCCCTATAAGAAGTTCATTTTTGTAGTCTAGCTCTTATATTCTTCATATCTTAACCTAGGTAAATTTTTGTGCATTAATTTAGGATTGTGCCCTCATGTATTTTTTTGCTTCACATGATACTTTAGGAGTTTCTTATTCTATTTTCCCTATGACAAGAATTGTTTTTAACTTTCAAAATTCTAAAATTTTGTAGATTGGTATAACGAACATTACATTGACCTGTACCTTTGGACTGTTTTCAATTTTTTTTTGTCTATGTATGTTTTTTGGCCTCTAGTTATTGTTCCTTGTTATCTTTGTGTATCTTTGGTGGTATACTCATTTTGTATAGCAGAAGCTTTGTATAACAAAATTGTTTATAGCTGTAGTTTACACCTTTTATTCTCCATATGTTAAAGTTCTATTTAAAATAGGTTTTTGATCATCTATCATTTGAAAAATTATAAAAGAGCTATTAGAGAAATACTTAAGAATCATAGGTAAATGACATATGATCAAAAAACCATATTAAATAGAACTTTAAGAGAGGTATAAAACTATACACAAACCAAGAAAATTGAAAGCAGGCCAAAGGTTTCCATTCATCTATCATTTACATGTGATTCTTAAGTGTTATTCTAATACCTATTACAACTGTTACATAAACTTCTTGTCTTGTACCAATATGTTTCATGATATTATTTTTTACTCATCTATTTGAAGCCCCTTATAACAAACTGTTAATTTTCATGGTTATTTTGTTTGGATGAAACATGTTAGATGTCTTGTATCAATATGTTTCATGATATTCTTTTTTTTTATCTATTTGAAGTTTCTGATAACAAAATCTTCTTTATCATATTCTTTTTTTTAGTTCTACATAGAAAACTATTCATTATCATAGTTTGTCTCATCTATACTCTATATTTGAAAGTTCTATTTAATGTGGTTTCAAAACATAACCAATTCCATGGATGAAATACCCAGATATTGTTAAAAGGAAAACATTAAAGAAATATCAAAGGTTTTTCTTTAAAGGATAGAATGCATACAAATAACCTTATAAACATACTTGATTTTGATATGTACTAGAGTCTATCTAGCCATGCAAGAAGAAAAGGGTTGAATGCATAAATAGGTAAAATATAAATTTATAAGAAAACCTTGTTTATGCTTACAACTATGGCCATATTTTAGGTACCAGTTGTCCCACAGATGGGCTTCATAACTCTTTTTCCATCTATGCTTGCATTGAGCCCAACATGATATTACTGCAATGCAATATTTTATTTGAATCTATCAAAATATATGTCTTTGGTTAGATGTGTATGGAATGGGAAAAAGACATTGCAAAACAACTTACATCAACAACAGGAGGCTAAATGTTGTAGATTGTTGAGCACAACACTTGTAAAACCCTCCAATCTGCTATCTAACAGAGGTGGATGGAAGGATTTTACCATTCTATTTTTGTTGATTGAGGCAACCAACTCCACCACCGCCAACCCATGTGGTCAAAAAAGTCCACTGTCATTATGAATAGGCTTAGGCAACCCGTCATAAATTGCATGAAAATGCAATGTAGACAAGACTATATTTTTTTAATGTAATATATGGGAAGTGCCAAACAATGAAATTCCCAAAAGAGAATTATATAGATCAACATTTTCTAGCTATTTGAATCAAATAAAACTAATTGAAAAGCTAGCAAGAACACATAAGGATATGTGCAAGCAAATCATGAAGGAAAAATGACAAAACTTAGGGCATATAAGCACAAAAAATGGAAATCAGAACATAGTTGTAGAATTTTAAACTTATTAGTCAAATGCAACACAATTTTTTTGAATTTTTTTTTAGAGTATGTGCATATATAGTTTAATATATTGGAATTTTCAAAACATGTTACTAACTTATAGAAATTTTAGCCTCTAATTATTGTTTGTTGGTATCTCTGTGCATCTTTCACACTTAATGTTGTTTGTATGTGCATATGTATTAATTCGTAATAGCTACAACTATATGTTTAGAATGTTGTATGTTAAAATCACTTGAAAGAGAATTATATGCAATGTGAACCATATGTGAAAATCATGAAGACTCATGGGCTTAAGTAGAATCCCCAAGCAAGAAAATTAGAAAAGACTAGTGGTATGTTTTATGCAAATACATTTAGAATAACATTATGCAAATGTTGTGATAATTTTAGGGGAAATTGGTATCTTGGTAAAGAACTTTGTATAAATAATCAATTGGATAAGTGAAAGGATAGTTGCACACACATGGAGAAATCCAATGGGTAGAGTAGAGTATGTTTCTGGAAGCCAAGTGTATGGAAGGATTTATGTACATATCTATCTAACTCGCAAGAAATATTTGACTTAGAAGGAAAAAGAAATAAAACCCACACTCGTTCTCCTCCCTACAATGTTGGAATCATGAAGCCTTATGGGCTCTAGCCAAACCAATGAGAAATAAAAGTATGAAAATCCCATAAGTAATTTCATGGAGTCTCATCATATATCACACAATAAAAAATTTGGGCAAAATATGGTGTTTTCATATATGGTCTTTCATATTGTAGTGTTTTTTTTGCTTAAAGTTGGGGAAATTTTGGTGATTTCATATATGATCTCTCATATTGTAGTGTATTATTTGTTGTGGTAATTTTATAAAAATAGGTATCTTGATAAAGAATTGACATCATGAAATTTAAAGACACCTATATAAACATGGATAGGTGGAATATATAGAAGAGTATATTTTTCTGAATTTCATATACAAAAAGTATGAAACAACAAAATGTTGAAAGGAGAAGTGGGAAGATTAATATTTATGGGTACATATTTGCATAGTGAATTTAATAGAAATTGTATTGTTGAAGGTACATAAGATATTAAACAACAAGAAAAGTATCTTTAATGTGCAAGGTTGAAGAGGATGGAAAGCATTGAATAAACGGGAGAAATTTAATGTGGCAACAAAACTTAGAGTATATAGGCACAAAAGATGGAAAACAAAGCATAGGTGTATAATTTAAAACTAATTAGTCAAATACAACACAATATTCTTGAAATTTTTTCTATAATAGTTGAATATATATTTTAATAGACTGGAATGATCAAAACATGTCACTAACTTGTACAATTTTTTCCCTCTACTTATTGTTCCTTGGTATCTTTTTGCATCTTTGGCATTATACCCATTTTGCATAGGTTATTACTTGGTATGTTTCTAAAAAAATTAACTTAAGATCCTTCAAAAGAGGATGGTATATGGTGTATAGCCTATGTGAAAATAAATATTTTGAAACCTTTTTCATAATCTGAAATAGGAGGTGGGGACAAAAGCATTTGGTAGGGGTTGTAATTGTTCCAATCACGCATCTTCGTTGTGACATCAAGTAGTGTATTTGTTATTAATTATTCTAGAGTATCTCTCAAATGAGAATGTTGAATCAATGCAGATTCTTTCAAGTGATTTAACATGAGAGATAGCTCTAAAAGTTAGCCCCTTCCTTTCTTTGTTGCTTATGTTTATTGTTGCTTTGTTTAATGTTAAGCCTTGTACTTTATGTATTGTGATTTCCCATGCCATGGTGAGTGGAATTTGTGTCTGACTAGCTCAAGTTATAGCTAGGATGGGGATGTCTCTTGGGTTTTGTGGGTCCCATGGTGGACCAATGTAATATTGGAAGTGAACAACAACATAGTTAGGTGGATCTAGCGATTTGCAATGTGCATTATACACAATAGCTATAACAAGGCCATGGGATCCATTGACTAGTCCAACTTGAATCGAAAAATTTGTTGTTAGCATCACCTATTTACCAACACAAAGCAATAGTTTTGGGAGCAGCTATTCATCATATCAATAATCAGATGTATTTTGTTGTGCTACTCGAGTAGTGCTAATGGCTATGGGTAGGTTTAATTGTTTGATCAATTTTTTTATTGTGGAATGCAACTAAGTCATTTGTGGAAAAAAATGTGTTGCAACATCAAATTGTTCTCTTTCTATGGGTGAGATCATTTTATTTATTTGTCTGATAAGCTCTTCCTAGTCATCATGGAGAGCCTCACCATTTATTATATGGATAAGGATTGCTCAAAAATTTTGTTGAGCAAAACTATCCCCTTGTTGGTCAAAAATTGTGTCCAATGTTACTGAGACTATGAAAGTATTCCACAAGGCTACAACCAATGAGTGTGAAGCATAAATAGGGGTATCCATGACTAGTGGCAACCAGGTGAGATCACCAACAAGGATGATTGGAACACCATTGAATGGTTTGCATTTGGTTATCAAGGAATGCTTGGCATAATTGACTATTTATTTTGAGCAACAACTTAGGTCCTATAAAACTCATTTCATCTATCAAAATGTATTTAATAAATTTACATTTTTCTTGGAACATTGTCAATGGTTGACCTTGCAAAGGATTCATATCCTTTATGGGAATGCAGAGGGTTATCATGGATTGTGGAGGCACATAGGGCATCAACACCTATAGGGGGCAATGTGAGCAGTGGGCTATTGCATCTAGTAGAAGATGCATTTATTGGTTGTCTTATACAATTTATCTAAAAGGATTTACTAGTGCCAGTTCTTCCTTGAATGATCATGTAGAGAGGGGTATTAGGGGAAGGCTGCATGTGATGGGATTAGATGATTTGAAGAGATGGTAGTGGTTTTGGTGAAAGATGATGGGTTGATGTATTTACAAGAAAGGAATCTATTGTAGCTTTCTCACATTGTGCCTTGGTTGATGGAATGAAATGACAAGAAATGTTATGAATTTATTCAAGCACATGGTTTATATTTCATGAATGGTTCATATTAAAGTCTCACCTATCGAACAGTTGGAGCCAATTTATATAAAAGTTAGTAGTATCACCAAGTCGAGATGAAACTTATCATTCATATTCATCCATAGAAGGTTGATGGTTCCAATAATCACTCTCACTACCTTTTTTTCTTCAATGGTGGATGTAGCTGGAATTCTATTAACATGGCAAGGATGATAACTAGTTGTTTTAAAAAAAATCCAAATTTGTATTATGTCCTGTTTGGCAAGACCTATATCTATGTGTATGTTTTAGAAAGGTTTGTATGACATAATTTTAGTCCAACAAAATGTTTCAAATATTTATATATATTCAATGGGCACTGTAGACATCTAAATTTAATCACTCCCATATGATTAAATTTACTATCTTTCCGTCTATCATATTTAATATTAATTTATTAAATTAATATTACACCCTTTATCTCATATCTGTGAAGTATTTGATTTAATAATTAAATGCTTTATTTTTTCACATTCTTCCTCTCTAAATTAAATAAATACACTAATTTATTTAATTTATTCATTTTTCCCCTTTTGATTTAAAATCAATTTAAAATTCTTCATTTTTGTCACATCCTCCATAATCTTTCCCTAATCTGAATTAATTTAATTAATTCAGGATTATGATGTGTATCCTCTTAATCAAAGATTAATGTCACATCCTCCTACATTTTCCACTTGCCTCTAATCTTCCATTAATTAGTTTAATCCAATATTTGCACAATCATAACCAAGGTCATTAACTAGATTTAGCACCACTTTTTAGCCAACCTTTGTATTTACCTTCTTTTAGCATTGACCCCCTTTCCCATGTGAATTTTTAATTCACATTTATGTATCCTAGATTCCCCTCTTTTATATGTGAATTTTTAATTCACATTCTATCCTTCCAAGGCTTCTAGAACCTTGGACTTGTCACAATCTCCACATGTGACCAAGTCCCACCTTTTTGGAGCCCACCCTTTATCCTTTAGATTCTCCTAAGAATGTGAATTTTTAATTCACATTTATGTTTTCAACCACCTTTCTTTTTTCCATGTAGATTTTTGAGGAATTTCAAAATTCCTCAAATGTCCCTTTCACTCCCACTTGGGGACAAGAAATCCCTTTTTGAGGAGATCTTTTCACTCCCCAAGGTGCTGATCCTTCCTCCACCTCATGTACCTTTTTGACACCTCATCTTCTCTTGGCCACTTCACCATCCACATGTCAAGATGTGAGGGCTTGTGGATTATCAACCTACCATAGCCCTTCATCTTGACCTTGTTGGATGAATCTTGACTGTTGAATTCTCTAGAGAATTCAAATTCTTCTATAAATACCCCCTCCTCAAGGGCATTTTCAACACTTAGCCATTTGATAACTACATGCTGCCAATTTGTATTCTAACTCATTTACCATCACATAGCCATCCATCCTAATCATCTTGCATAAGTTGATCTTGCATTTAGTCACTCAAGAGGTCATCTAAGGAGCACACAAAGTCATCCAAATCAAGGGCCAACCAAGGAGTCTCCAACAGCAAGGAATGTGAAATCATTTGCATCTTGTTTTATCTACTTTCCTTCTTGTTTTATCACTCTTTAGGCTAATCTTGAAGTGTCCTTAGTCTTTTATCACTTACATTTTTGAATTATTTTGCACATTAGAGTAGGGTAAAACATTAAGGTACACATTTTTGGCATGCCCGGTGGGACCCACAAACGAGTTCTTGCATTTAACCTCCATTTTTTATAAGTATTTTGCAAGAAAAAGTCACAGAAAGGTGGAAGCGCCCTCTGTCCTACTACAGAAAGGTGGAAGCGCCCTTTGCTTTACCGTAGAAAGGTGAAAGCGCCCTATGTCCTACTACAGAAAGGTTGAAGCGCCCTCTGCTTTATCGTAGAAAGGTGGAAGTGCCCTCTGTCCTATTGCAGAAAGGTGGAAGTGACCTCTGCTTTATCGCAGAAAGGCAGAAGCACCCTCTGTCCTACTGCAGAAAGGTGGAAGTGCCCTCTGCTTTACCACAGAAAGGCGGAAGTGCCCTCTGTCCTACTGCAGAAAGGTGGAAGCGCCCTCTTGTCCACTGCAGAAAGGTGGCAGAACCCTACATCTAACAATTTCATTTTCTAATAGTTTGCTGTAGTTAGGTGTTTACTTAGAAGGTTTTTTCTAACGCTTTCTTGCATTGAGGCGTACCACTTTCCTTTTAAAAATTTGATAAAGTTTCCTGTAGAGGGGTGGATACGCCCTTTTATTTTGAAGGTCTCTCTTTTTTTCTAACATCTTATTGCAGAAAGGCGGAAGTGCCCTCTAATCTCTTGCTGCAGAAAGGCGGAAGCGCCCTCTAACCTCTTGCTGTAGAAAGGTGGAAGCGCCCTCTGATTTTGCTACAGAAAGGCGGAAGTGCCCTCTATCCTACTACAGAAAGGTGGAAGCGCCCCTATTTTGCTGCAGAAAGGTGGAAGTGCCCCTATTTTGCTGCACAAAGGTAGAAGTGCCCCAAAATAGCACAGTTTGGAAGGTAAAACAGTCAGTTTAACTTCATTTTTGCTCTCGTTTTTTGCCATTTTCAAGTAGTAACCCTCTAACGTTGTTTTGAAAAGAATATTGGTGTTTTGTGCTAACGTTTTGTAGCATATTAGGGCATAATTGACCAAGAATGAAGAAAAAGACACCTAATATTTGTTTGCAGGGCCATCTATTTGATCAGATTTTTCAAAAATTATCCTTGTTGTTTTCGAACATAGTCTAATTAGGGGGAGTAAACTTCATTGCTTGCTGTGATTGTTTATTCTTTTGTTACCCAAGGGGGAATTAATTTGTTTTCACTTTCCCCTTGCACTTCATGTGAGCCTGGGGAGTAGTTGGAAGTAGTTAGTGTCTTCTTTTTAGTAAGACCTGCTTGGGGATTTCATCACCCCAAGGGACGATTCCAACCACGTGTACCGGTGAGGTATATAAAGGGGGAGAATGAAAGTTGTACCCCAATCCAGTCATGTCATAATTGGCAGAGCGTCGAAGCTAGGGTGATACCTAGATAGATGTGAAGAGTTGGTTCGAGCCTTTTAGTATCTCGCTGGGGTTCCCGACTCATGCTTGTGATGGGCTGGTGTTCACAGTTGTGCCTCACATATCGAGAGTATATCGAGGACTCCCTAGAAGCCTTGTGCATCCTAGATTAAGACCTTGCTTGGCCATACCCTTAATATTAATCATAGTATTGTGCTTGCTTGAAGTATTTTCTTGTGAAAAATCTGTGAGATCTTTGATACTTTGGCCTTACTTTATCATTTTGCGTCCTTGCCATAGCCATTACTGCCAAAAATGAACTCTATCCTACCGCAGAAAGGTGGAAGCGCCCCTAATTCTACTGCAGAAAGGCAAAAGCGCCCCTAATTCTACTGTAGAAAGGTGGAAGCACCCTTGATTTTGCTGCAGAAAGGTGGAAGCGCCCTTGTTTTGCTGTAGAAAGGTGGAAGCGCCCCTAATTCTGCTGCAGAAAGGTGGAAGTGCCCCTATTTTGCTACAGAAAGTTGTCAAAGCCCCTGATTTTTGCTGCAGAGGGGCAGATTTGCCCTCCTGAACACCCGAAATCATCCCATTTGGATCCATTTAGCCTCTAAACCATCATTTAATCATTCCAAGCCATTACCTCATTAGCCTAAGCCTCCATTTTGTCACTCTAAACCTCCTGAAACTTCTATTTGTTTTGTTTAAACCTCCATCTTATCATTCCAAGCCTTTCTTTAAACATTATAAATCTCCACTCACTCTTCGTAATCATTTTCAATCCACCCATTCATTCTAATCTCCTCATATTCCATTCAAAGGTCCATACCATCACCTAGTAAACATCATAATTTTACAGCCAAACACCACTCACAACCAAACCTCCTTAAAATTGCTTTACAAAGTGGTTACCCAAATTGACCATAGCACTTGAATTTGATTATTAGTCTTTAACTTCAACCCCAATCAATTTTCTTCCATCTTGAGGTGAGTTCAGGTTGTAAGTTATCATCATCAACCCAATCAATCCATCCCTATCTTAAGGTGGATTCAGTGCCATAATCATCCTCTTAATCAATCAAAGTTCTAGGTCACTAAGGGTAACTTCCTTTAATCAGGCTTAAGGTCTCTCTCTCACATCTTTCATCATCCAACCATACCCATCCAATAGTCTAAATCTATCCAAACCAATCATTCGGTAAAATTGTCTAAATCAACCAAATAATCCAATCCAATCCAATCCAATCCAATCCAATCTAATCCAATCGTGCCAAATCCAAATCAAATCCAATCCAATCCAATCTAATCCAATCTTGCCAAATCCAAATCCAATCCAATCTAATCTAATTGTGCCAAATCCAAATCCAATCCAATCCAATCCAATCCAATCCAATCTAATCCAATCTTGCCAAATCCAAATCCAATCCAATCAAAATCCAATCCGATCCAATATATCTGAATAAAATATAATCCAAATCCAAACCCCATCCAAATCACATCTCATCCAATCACAATCAAATCATTCATCAAAAGCATTGATCTACTCATAGCACATTTGCATGCCCGTTCAGACCTGATCATAGGCAAAGAAAATGGCTGACCAACAAACCCAAAATGCCCAATCAAACAACCCTCAAGATCCCAAAAACACAATGAACATCTTATCAGATCCTAAAAAATGTACTAACACCCCTCATGATCCTCATAATGGCACTTCATCACACTCCAATACCGAGAATCAGAACAACTCACCACATGGTGAAGAGAGTATGGTTAATCAACCTGAGCTCACACTTGAGGAACATTTTAGTAATCTTGCCAATGTGCAAATGACTGACCGTTTGCTTGAAAAACATGGGGAAGAAATATTGGCCGACCTAATTGAGAAGGGTGTCAAACCCCCCCTGAATGTTGACTGGTCCAAATATAGGGGTGCCCCGTCTAACATAATCCAAGAGTCACAAGATACACTAGAAGGTTCATACTTCCCCACTGTTCCGCCAGTTGAGGGTTGGCATCAACCTGAATTTGGCAATACCGTTCTTTATCAGGTTAACTATCCCCCACACACTTCGACCTCAGTTATAGGAGGACCTCAAGTACCTGATCCAAATAATCTTTCTGCCTACGGTATGCCACAAAATATTCCACAACCTCTGTTGTTAACGTTAACAACACCCCCTCCTCTAAATCAACCTCCAGTCAACATTGGGGGCACCTCCTTTGCCACATCACCTCCACCTCCTGGGACCACAAATCTATCATCTCAATAGCTTCACCAATCCAACATTCCGCCTCAATTACCTCCACAAGGCACACCCCAGCTGAACATTCCAAGTGGTATCCAACAACCCCCTTTACAAAACACTTCTACACTACCTCCGCCATCTCATCAACAACAACCTATACACAATACTTTGGCCTCTTCACAACAACCACCCTACCAATCACAAGGCAATCCATCTTGACCTATTGCTCAGACCATATCCCCCTTTCTCGCATCCATTTTGTGTCTGAAGGGTCAACCACAACACAATATCCCATCTCATCCCATACAGCCTTTGATGTCACAACAACAACCTCCCCAACACTACTACTATCACAATTAACAACAATTTCACCAACAACCATTTTATGTGACCTCCCAACAATCACAACAATACCCCCAACACCAACAAACCAACATGCAACATCCCCTCCAAGTTCCTCAACAACCTGCCCTGCACTTTTATCAAAAAAATCCATATTATACCCCACAACAACAACCCACGTATCAACAAAATCCCTCATCTTACTAGCAAGCCATGTCATCATCCAATCATCCAAACCTATATTTCAATAATTTGATGCCCTTTCAGTAGGATTCTTTATCATCCTATCATCAATATCCCCCCAACCCACCACCACCTAGCTTAGATTTGTTAGAAATCAAAGCCGCACTTAAGGATCTTCAAGCCGGGGCCACAAAACAATCATTCAAATTTGAAGATATATGCCCATATCCGTTTGATCCCTCCATCTCATTGATCCCGTTTCCTAAACATTTTGAGATACCAAAATTTGACAAATACAAGGGAGACAAAGACCCTAAGGCTCACTTGCAGGAGTTTTATTCCTAGTGTCAAGAAGTCATGTACAATGATAACTATCTCTTGCACTTGTTCCCACGAAGCCTAGCAAGCCACAACTTAGATTGGTTCATGACTCTCGAAAAGGGGTCCATGAAAACTTTTGCAGATCTATCAAAAAAGTTTGTATCCTACTTCTCTTTCAATTTGTAGAAGGATATGGACACCTTAGATCTCCTCAAAGAGAAAAAACGTGATGGAGAAACCTTTACCAGCTACCTACAATGGTGGCGTGCATTAGCAAGTCAAATGAAGAACCCTCTGAAAGAAAAATATATGGTCACTCTTTTCGTGGAAAACTCTCATCCTGACATGGCCCATAATTTTAGATTACATTGTGTCACCACCTTCGCGGAGATAGTAGAAAAGGGACCCATCCTTGAACATGCCCTTATTGACAAAGGACACATTAAAATAAACAGTCATGATAAAAAGAGATCATTTGGAGATAAACCATGATTCTGGAACAAGAACAAGAATGCGGTAAATGATGGTGTGACAGACACTAAACAAGTCCAAGTGGCTAATGCATCCCAAAAACAACAGCCGTCTATACCCAATGCCATATTTGTACCACAGGGGGCACCTCGTCCCCCTCAATAGTCAAACCAAAAAAATCAGGGGAACACCAAACATCAATACGCCCGATTGGGTGAACCCCTGAGTGTTGTTTTTAATAAATTGCTACGAATCAATTACCCCATCACATACCCTATCACCAAACCATTTGACGAGTCCAAACCCAAGCCAACATGGTTTAAAGAAAATGAGTATTGTGAGTTCCATAAAATCAAGGGACACTCTTTGAATAAGTGTCAAGGTTTGAAGAACTATGTCCAAGATCTCATTGATCGAGGAGATATCAAGGTTGACCCCAGTCAACCTTCATCGTCCAATGCTCAACTATAGATCTATCAAAATGCCTTCCCCAACCATAATCAAGGCCCTAGTACCTCCAACAATAATCCTCAAAACAACAGCACAAATAATGTGAATTACAAGAATGTACCCTTCAATTACAAGGGTGTTATTCATTACATTGAGTAGGTGGAACCCTGAGTATCCATGATACACGTTAAAGCCAAAGACCCTCAATGTGCTATTACTACACGACAAGCCTGCATCACCATCCCTGCAGCCTCTGCACCCACCCAACTGACTCCTATAAACTCTCAGTACAACATCCTTGATCACCTAAGGAAGACCCCTACTCATATATCCATTTTGGATTTGCTTAAGTCTTCCCCGGTACATCAAAAAATCCTCAATAGAGCCCTGCAACAAAAGCCATGTGCCAAATGACATCGACCCCACGCAATTCCAAGCTTTGGTGGGACACTTGGCTTTGTCTCATCACCTCCACTTCAGCCAAAATGATATGCCAAACATTGATGTCAATCATAATCACCCCTTACACATTGAAGTCATAGTTGCTCGCCATAAAATAAAAAGGGTCTTGGTAGATAATGGCTTTGCCCTCAATTTATGTATTTTGAAATTCATAAAATAGGTGGGGTATACTCAAGCAGACTTAAGCAACTAGATCATTACAATCAAAGCCTATGATATTGCAGAAAGAAATTCAGAAGGAATTATCAGTCTTCCTATCCAAGTGGGACTTGTACTTCAGTATACTACCTGTCATGTCCTTGATCTGGACTTACCATATAATCTCCTCCTTGGCTGCCCATGGCTCCACTCTATGCAAGCCGTCCCCTCCATGTACCATCAATGCCTAAAATTCCCTGTCAATGGAGAAGAAGTCACCATCTATGTTGACCCCCAACCATTTGAATATTGCCGTGCTTTAGAAGCGTCTTTTCCCCATTTACATTATTGTCCTGGGGTTGAAATGGGGGCATCCCAGTCATCATCCTCTAATCCACCATCCACCGTGATAACCACTCCATCCTCCACCACTAATCCTTCAGTCGCCAAAGTCCAGATCATTTACAAAGGGTGTGGTGAATATGAAATGCATACGGCTCTCAACGTAGCCACCATGCCACCATCATTGCACGAGTATGGTCAACCTTCACATGCTACAAAAAGGAAGACAAGACCATCACCTTTAGTGGTAAAAAAATTCCTACTACCACTTTCAGATCTCTGAGTGTCAAGATCGATGCACTAGAAGAGGACATAAGCCAATGGGTCTACCGAGAAGAGCCCGAACCAGAGACTCCTCTAAAGAAATACTTTCAGGAAAAGTACCCCTGACCAACAAAGTTCATGGAAAAACATAACTATCAAGGTAGAGGCCTAGGTAAAGAGGAACAAGGGCAGTTGCAACCCATTGATGCACCAAAGTTGCCAAGAAACACATGCATTGGGTATGACAAGAAACTGAAAAGCCCCACAACATCATCTAGTACTTCCAATAGTATCACCGCGGATGATGGTTCATTGGTAGACATACCTGAGGAGGAATCCATCATACATGCCTATGATGACGTCGATCACACCGACTTATCATCCATGTTTGAATGCCTATCCGTCTACACCATTAGCCTATCCCTTTCTCACCCTGAACTCATTGATTGGGACCTACATAATACCACACCTGTCAATATGTCTGCAGACACATATGTCAACCTTATGGGATTGGGGGAAGATGAACACTCTAGTCGCAAAAATAAAAATAAGAAAAGTAAAAGGCGGTCATCTAGTGAAAACCTCCTTGAGGCACTTCCTGACCTTGAAAATTTAAAAATAAAGGATGCATCTGATGGAAAAAACCTCGAAGAGGCACTGGAAGATGGAGATGTTCATCTTCCCCTTATGGGAACTTAGTTATATGCCCGATCATCTATTCTAATTGAAGAGACGCAAGAAGTTAATCTGGGAACTGCTGAAAGTCCTAAGATCACCTATGTAGCTAAGTCACTCTCAGAGCAAGAGTATCTGGTCTTTGTACAACTACTCCAAGAGGGAATTGTTAACTTTGCTTGATCATACTCAGACATGCCAGGCTTAGACCTTGCCTTAGTGGTTCACCACCTAGAAATTCGCCTAGACGCCAAGCCTGTCAAGCAAAAACTCTGCAAGATGCATCCACAAGTTGTGTTGTTAGTCAAGAAAGAATTGGAGAAGTTATTGGATGTGGGTTTTATCAGACCGATTGACTACTCTGAGTGGATCTCCAATACAGTTCCAGTTGCCAAACCAAACAGAGACATTCGGGTATGCACGGACTTTAGGGATCTTAACAAAGCCTGCCCAAAAGACAATTTCCCTCTTCCTAACATTGACATGTTGGTTGACCTAATAGTAGGACATGAGATGTTATCCTTTATGGATAGCTTCTCTAGTTACAATCAGATTTGAATCGCACCTGAAGACCAACACAAGACCGCCTTCACAACTCCTTGGGGCACTTTCTGTTACAATGTTATGCCCTTTGGTCTCAAAAATGCAGGGGCAACATATCATAGAGCAATGATGGTCATCTTCCATGACCTAATCCATATCATCATGGAAGACTATGTTGATGACCTATTAGGCAAATCTAGAACACGAGCAAAACATCCTGCCATCCTAAAAAAGATATTTGAGTAGTTAGAGCATTATAAGTTGCGGCTAAATATAAAAAAGTGTGTCTTTGGGGTCACGTCAGGGAAGTTGCCAGGTTTCATAGTCTCTCACAGAGGTATTGAAGTTGATCCCACAAAGGTAAAGGCTATTTTGGACATGCCACCTCCACGTAATCTAAAGCAGTTGAGAAGCCTCCAGGGGAAGATGCAGTCTATCCGTCGTTTCATAGCCCAGCTAGCAGATAAATGTCAGCCATTCACCCATCTTTTGAAGAAAGATTCCACCTTTCAATGGACCCAGCAGTGTCAAATGAGTTTCGATAAAATTAAGGAATATTTAGCTCATCCACCAATTTTGGTGCCGCCTATCCCAAGAAAACTCCTCCTGCTTTATATCTTTGCTACTTGAGTCACACTGGGGGCATTATTGGCACAACATGATGAGTCATTCAAAGAAAGGGAAATCTACTACATCAGTCAAACACTAGTTGGCTATGAGTTAAGTTATTCCCCCATGGAAAAATCTTGCCTTGCACTAGTCTTCAGTACATAGAAACTTCGTCATTACATGCTCAGCCATCCAGTCAAATTAATTGCCAAAATTGATCCCTTGAAGTATTTGTTATCCAGAACCACTTTGACTAGCCGCATGGCCAAATGGGTCATGCTTCTAAGTGAATTTGACATAGAGTATGTAGAGTGAAAATCCATAAAAGGACAGGTTATTGCCGATCAATTGGCTGAAGCACCATTAGTAGATGCCTACCCACTAGACACTGAATTCCCAGATGAAGAAATCTACATAATGACAGAAGCACCAGCTTGGACGTTATATTTCGATGGCTCATACACTCATGGTAGATCTAGGGCAGGAATTCTATTAGTTACCCCTCAAGGTGACTACATCCCAAAATTGTTCAGGATAGCATTTCCATGTACCAACAATATGGCAGAATACGAAGCTCTCCTCACCAGCCTCAGAATTTCAAAACAGTGGCACATAACACATTTGAAAGTCTTTGGTGATTCTTTGCTGGTTATTAGACAAGTTAATGATGAATTCCTCACAAAAGATGATAAACTGCTACCCTATAAATGCATGGTGGATGATTTCAAAAAATATTTCACCCTCATATAGTTTGACCAAATCCCTTGGGTGCAGAATAAAGTGGTAGATGCAATGGCCACTATTGGTTCCTTGATTGACATGCCTAAGGACTGAACAGAGTGTGAGTTTCTTGTTGAACAACTTTTAATCCCTGCATATGATGTTCCCGAGACTGACATGGTGTGCAATATTGTAGGTCCCCCCTCCCTGTGGTACCACAACATATACACTTATCTCTGTGATAATATCATACCTCCAGAACTTACACACAACCAACGTAAATCCTTTATCCATCACTCTTCCCGATACATCATTGTTGGTGATACGCTTTATCATTTCGGGTATGATGGAATCCTCCTTAGATGTCTGAATGAGACCGAGACCCAAACGGTACTAACGAAAGTACATGGTGGTATTTGTGGGGCTCACTCAAATGGTATGACTTTGGCCAAAATGATCCTACAAGCTGGATATTATTGGCCTACATTGGAACATGATGCTTGTGAATTTGTGAAAAAATGCTTTCCATGTCAACAGCATGCAGATTTGATCCATGCCCCAGCACAAGATCTTTAGCCCCTTCTCGCATCATTGCCCTTTTCTCAATGGGGTTTTGACTTGATTGGCAAGATTTACCCACCATCATCCGATGGCCATACATTCATCATTACTACAACTGAGTACTTCACCAAGTGGGTGGAAGTAATGCCACTCTCACAAATCACTAGTACTCATATTTCTAAATTCATCCTCTACCATATTCTCTGTAGATATGGTATCCTGTCCACCATCCTTTCTGATAATGAAAAACCCTTCAAAAACAAACCCATGAAACACCTCTGTGACACCTTCCATATCCAGCACCGTTGGTTGACACCTTATTACCCTCAGGGTAATGGTCAGGCAGAAGCAACCAACAAGACCCTCATCCACATCCTCAAAAAGGATGTCAATAACACTGGATGAGATTGGCACCTCCATATCCATCCTGCCCTCTAGGCATACCGTACATCCATCTGCACCCCAATAGGCACCACCCCCTACTCTTTAGTATACGGTGCTGAAGCCGTCTTGTCAATCAAAGTTGAACTTCCATCATTGAGAATTTCTTTGAAGAACCTTATCAGTGAAGAAGATGCTCGTGTTGCATGGCTTGCACAGCTAGAGTTACTGGATGAGTAGAGAATAAGAGCCTATGATCACCTGCAAGCATACCAAAACCACCTCAAACATCATTATAATAAAAAGGTTCATCCTAGACAATTCCAGGTTGGTGAACTTGTCCTCAAAGAAAAACAACGCACTCAACCGGACCGTGATAAAAAGGGAAAATTTGAGGCAAACTGGTTAGGGCCTTATATCATAGCCGCGAAATACAGATCTGGGGCCTACAGGCTGACTACTCTTGAAGGAGATCCCCTTGATGAACCCACCAATATCCTCCATCTGAAGAGGTTTTATGCCTAAGTTTGTTTGGTAACCCCACCTGAAAATCAAAAAAATAAAAAAATAAAAAAATAAAAATAATAGTAAGGAAAAATATATCCGTCCTATGGTGAAAACCACCTCTTGGTGGCGCCTTAGATAAATATGGATGGTGAAAACCAGTTAGCAGGTGTCATCCATAGAGGGCTTATTCATTATCTACCAGACATCCTAGTTATTTTGTTCTTTCATCCGCACTATCATCCTCGCCCACCTCAGCCTAGGCCACTTGGAATATATTGATTGAGCATTGGACGACCCACCTTACCTATCCCTCATCTTGAACTTTTTGTATCCCACTTTGAGCTTATTGTCTTTCATTCCCTTCGTCGGTCGGTCCGTGTCGCCATATAGGATCATCCATCATGTCGGTCTCCACCTAGATCTCATCCTCATGCATCTCTTTCACCTTTAATCGAACTACGTTGCCCCTGCACTTTCACGTAGGCAAGGTTGGTCATTTGATCCTCCCCCGGGGCATTTGTCTGTTGCGTTTTGTGTCCTTCATCATTGGTCACCATTGTCTTCTTTCCACTTTATCCATGGTCTTTTTCCATGAACTACGAGGGCTCTGCTTTTTCACGTAGGCAAGACTAATCTCTGATCGGCCCCCGAGCCCCTAGGTCTTTAGGTTGTGTCTCGTCTCCCTTGTGTTGTGTCATCAAGCTATGACTTTATCCAACTGGTCCTTAACAAACAAGACCCACTTGTGCCAACGAATCTAATCAATTTTGAATATCCTATATCATATCGATCTTTTCGCTTAGTATTCATCATAGGTCTCAACAGGATACATCCTTCCTAATAGATCTCATCAATTTCATCATCTATCCCCTGGCAATGGACATTTGAAATTGATTGCGATCTATTGATGCTTTTTGTTTTTGTTTATCATTTGGGCTCCCTATCATCACTTATCAAGGCCACCATAATCCATCATATTATGGTGTGTTTTGATTGGTCCACATAGGGGCATATCTTGATCTTTTCTTTGATTGTGTCTTCTTGGTTGTCCCACATAGTACCCACCAAGATCCTTGAGGTCTTGTGTTATGTTGGGGAATCCTTTTGTGCTTGTGGTTATCTCAATACCGGACCCGAACAAGGTCTTTGTGACTTTGGGGTATTGGGATAGCCTTCTTGTCTGGCTTGTTTGTCTCATGCATTAGAAACTAATCTACCTCGGTCCTCCATACCTTGGTGTATTGTGTCTTATGCTATAGCAAAAACCAGTGCTCCAAAGATGGAAAATTGAAATAGGATTGCATTTTTATAATCATTGCATTACACTCACCCTATGGTTTTGGTTGTGCAAACACTTTACCCCATTCTTTTCCATTCTTTTCAGGATACTGATACTTTTTGACAAATGCCAAATGACACCCATCCTCACAATCACCACATCCCTACCATGACAATTCTTATTGGCACTTATGGCCATGAGTTATTTTCTCTAAAATTATAAAAAAGCATTATTATATATATCCATTGTCACCTGCATCACCACATGTTAAGTCCATACATACATCGCCACCTGCATCACAAAGTGTCAGACTTGTAATACATCACATCTTGCATATATACAATGTTCATGCAAAATCCATCATACACATATATATACATGACAAATAAGTCAACTAGGCATCTATATATATAAATCATCATAGATCCCACATATACACATAACATATCACCATGCGCATATCATATCACCATGCATCAATGAAATTATTCATATTTCATAAGTACATATATCCAATCATCCATGTGAACATCTTATATCATAAACATAAGCATAAATAAACCAACATATCATAAACAAGTAATACCATATACGCATGCATATAGTCACCCATCATAAAAGGAAACATACTACATATGTGTCACATGGAACATCTCTGATCTCTATCAATAAATCCTATGCACTCCACCCTGCATTTGTCAAAAACTCAGTAACCTGTCACCTCTCGAATGAACTCCCCACATCTAATCTCTGTGGTGACTCAGGTCCTGCTCCCTTGCCTGGTGAAACCCCTGGTGAATCACTGTAACCACGGATCCGTGTCCCCAATGACTGAGATGGCGTTGGCATTTGAGGTGTCTATCAGGAATAACAGAATCTCCGCTGTGCCGGATCAGTAACTGCATCATAATATGGAGCCATCCAAAAACCTGCCTCTCTCATGCTCTCCTCTCACTCTGCAACTTGGACCTGAGCAGAATTCTGCTCATGATGATACCTGTCTCGGTCCTTGGTAATAGCTCTCCTCTCCTGCTCCCATGCCTCTTGAGCCAACCGACTCTGTGCCACCTCTTCTTATAGCTGATTCCTCATTTCCTCTGCAACCACTGCCCATGCCACCGCTGCATCCCTCTCTCTCTCCACAATCTGCATATCTGCTCCTAGCATCCCACCCACACCCTGACCTGTCGATACACTAGCCATTGCAACATCTCTCTCTTCCTGTAAGGTCTGCATCCGCATCTCTGCTGCATCTCTCCCTCTCAGCCCCCTGTGCTCAGATCACTGCTGCATCTCTATCCCTCTGAAAAGTCTGTGCCCTCAGCTCTACTGAATCCCTCTCTCTCTGGAGAGTTGCTACCTCTGCTACTACCTCATCTCTCCTCTGCAATAGTTGTATCTCTGCCTGTCACTGCTCTCTCACTCTGAATGCGTGCCTGTGCCGCATCCCTCTCTGCCTCTATCACCTGCACCTATGCCTACTCTAGTGCCACAGCCTCCCTCTCCTGCATCAGCCCCATATCTCCAACTGCCTGCTCAAGGCAATGTACCCTGCCCTAAAGCTCATCTCAGTCTCATTGGAGATCTCCTGATTGCTGACTAGTACATCTTGTCCCCTGATCAGCTCCCTGCTTTGTCCTCCCCTCTAGCTCCCCCTGGCCTGTAAAACCATGACCCCTGCTTGTAATCTGTCATGGTCCCATGTCATACTAGTCAACTCACCCTGTATCCTCTGCACCTCTAACTATGCCCTCCCTAGCTCGACAACCATGGCCTCATAATCTCTCAATGACTCCCACTCTACTCTGGCTAGCTCGGCCTCAAGAGCCCTCACTCTCTGCTCTGCCATATGTACTCTTACCTCTGCCCCTCTCGCCTGCACAATGGGATCCTCTGGTACATAAGGAACTAAAGCTAATGACTCTACTACCACAACATCCTCCTCTGCCGCATCCTTGTCTACATCCATCACATCCTCCTCTCCAACCACCTGCTCTGTCTCATCCTACCCACCTGCTGGCTCCTCCCTCCCCCCTGCTCCTGTCGCTCCTCACAGTCCTCCACAATCTGGTGAACCCGGAATCATCTTGCCTCTCCCTGTCTCTCAACTGCGAATCAATGTCATGGTGACCTCCTCTCCTCCCCTGGTGTTTCTCTCACATCCTCATCCTCTCTGCTCTCCAGCTCCTGACAAGCCTCGTGACTCTTTGCAGTCGGTCGAACCCGCAACCGCCATGGCTGGCCATGTCATCCTACCACAAACTGTCTCCTCCCCTCCTTTGCAGCATCCCTCACACTTACCACCTCCACATCCTCCATATCATCCACATCCATCACCTCCTCCACCCTCTGCCCCACCTGGGCTCTCTGTGGCTACCCTCTTTCTCGTTGCCAACCCTCTCTCCAACCTCGTCTCTGATGTCTCCACCTCTTCCTCCCTGCTCTGCCTACCTGCTCTCTCTCATCTGCCTCGGGCTCCTCCTGTCCCCCCTCGTCTACCACTACCACACCCTCTTGTCGCTGCTACTCCCCTCCTTTCCTCTCCCTCTGTAATCTCTGCTCATCCGCTGGTTTGGCACCCGCTACCCTCAAAATAGGCTGAATAGGAGTAATCCTCTCCCATAACCTATTCTAGAACCACCTCCAGTATCGTTCAGTCACCACTAGCACCTGCTCTCCTCCTACTCTCCCTGGGTAAGCCACCTATCCTGCTACCCTCCATGATGCCCTGGCTGTCGCTAGTGCTATATGGCCTCCCCATGGTATCCCTCTACTATACCGCCAAAATAGGATAGGTGACATCAGAATATCCTGTATCACCCCAAACTGTCTCAGCATTCTGTCTAGTCAATGAGACTCTACTATGTGTGGTAGAGTACCAATAATAAAACACTGGCTCAGAAAATAACCCTCCTGTCTCCTCGTATCCGTCCATCCCCTGAACTGACGTGCTCTATATGGCTGCCACTCTATGTCCTTCAGCTGTAGATCATCAAATGCTCTCCTCCACCCCTTCGTCTCTCCCTGCCTCTCATAGCGCAACACCCAACCTCTCTCTTCCCCATACTCCCAAGCCACAAGCTCACAATCATCCATTGTCCCCCTCCTCACCACTATCGGCCTAGTCACTGTAATATTCTCCCATGCCCAAATCTGTAGCAATGTCATATGTGTCAAACTCGCTACCCCTCGGTAGCAGATCCTGTGCATATCTCTGTATAGATGTGCTAATACACACGACCCCCACGAAAACGACCCCCTCGCCACTCGACAATGTGGCAGATCACCTCCATATAACGTAGGCTACATGTTCGTCTGTTTTGATCTGGCAATAGCATCCCACTAATCAGGCCACATAGGAATAACGGTAAGGCTGACACCCCCATTGACAAACACTCGCCCAAATCCAACCGCCTCTTCACCAGGGGCAACGCACGTGACCAAACAATACTCTCATGGTTTCCTATAACTCTGCCCCCGTGGACACCACCTCACTCACTAACTAGCCAACAATCGACAGCCTCAAGATGCACCACACATCCTCCAATGTCACAATAATCTCTCCTATAGGGAAATGAAACGTGGATGTCTCTGAGCTCCATCTCTCTATCAATGTTGTCAGCATCGCCGGATGTGCTCTGACCACTAGAAACTGCACACAGTGACCTAACCCTATGTGATCCAACACTGCCTGATCCTCCCCGTTCATTGCTACTATCATCGCCGCCATCACCTCAGACCATCGCTCATGCACTCGTATCTGCTCAAACCTCTGTGTACACAGAAAAATTTCTCATTATTTCTTTTATCTTTTTTCTCTATTTTCTTCCTGTCCTTCCCCTTTTTAATCTTTCCCCCCCATAGGTTGACCCTGCCAGGCCGTAGCCGGGCAGAACCGCCCCCCGTAGTAGGGTGGATCTGCCCCCGGGTGGGGCGAAATCGCTCGGTCGCAGCTGGACAGAACCGCCCCATGGCGGTACAGAACTGCCTAGCTGTAGCCGAGTAGGACCGCCCCTGGGCGGGGCGGAACTGCCCCCTGGCAGGGCGGAATCGCTCGGCTGCAGCCGGGCAGGACCGCCCCATGGCAGGGTGGAACCGCCCCCTGGCGGGGTGGAACTGCTCGGCTGCAGCCGGGCGGCACCGCCCCCAGCCAGGGTTGAGCTGCCCTTAGCTGGGGCGGCAGCGCTCGCTGTAGCCGGGTGGAACCACCCCTGGTTGGGGCGCAGCTGGGCGGCACTGCCCCTCGCCGGGGTGGAACCGCCCCCGACTTGGGTGGCGGCGCCCACCACAGCCGAGCAAAACCACCCCTGGTCGGGGCGAAACTGCCCGGCCGAGGCGGCGGTGCCCTGGGTAGGGGCGATTATGCCTCACCCTGCTGTGCCTCCCCCCACTTTTTCCCTCTCATTTTGACCTTTTTCTTCTAAACTAATTCAGACCTGTTTTTTAATTTTTCCTTCCCAACAAAACCCACATTTTTAAATTTTTAATTTTTACGTAAAAAGTGTGTAAATTACATATATGGTTTTTGTTGTCACTCACTTGCTATCCGCCCGTGCCCCCGCTATATAGTGCGCGCACCTCGTCCACCCGGTGCACAATCGCGGTGTCATTATCTGTTGGCATCATCCCTCATTGTCCGGTTTCACTCCCCTACTCTCCTCCTCTCAGCTGCTATAGTGAAAATGACTAAGGTAATTTTTAAAATTACCTTTTTAACCCCTTCCTCCAAAAAGGTATTTTTTACCTTTTATTTAACTTTTTATTCCTCCAACTAATCCCTAACTTCCCGAGGCTGCCATTTGCAAACTGTGCGTCGGATCACCTCCGTTCAAAAACCAAAATTGCTTAATTTTTTGAGCTCTATCCAATGGGGTCCTTCTTTTCTTCTTAACGAGATGTCACTCGGGGACTCCCTTTTTCCTCCCCCGACCACCCTCTCGAGGGGGCATACCCTCTTACCATTCCTCTACTCCTTCAGCCTAGTCATTGGGGCATCGCTAATCTTTTCCATGCTAGGGGCATCACCATCTGTCATTTCCTCCCTCATTTGCGTTTTATTTTTCTTTGAAACACTATTATCCTAACAATATTTTGAAGATGGGCAAAATGTAGACATCTAAATTTAATCACTCCCATATGATTAAATTTACTGTCTTTCCGTCTATCATATTTAATATTAAATTAATATTACACCTTTTATCTCATATCTGTGAAGTATTTGATTTAATAATTAAATACTTTATTTTTCACCTTCTTCCTCTCCAAATTAAATAAATACACTAATTTATTTAATTTAGTCATTTTTCCCCTTTTGATTTAAAATCAATTTAAAATTCTTCATTTTTGTCACATCCTTCATAATCTTGCCCTAATCTGAATTAATTTAATTAATTCAGGATTATGATGTATATCCTCTTAATCAAAGATTAATGTCACATCCTCCTACATTTGCCACTTGCCTCTAATCTTCCATTAATTAGTTTAATCCAATATTTGCACAACCATAACCAAGGTCATTAACCAGATTTAGCACCACTTTTTAGCCAACCTTTGCATTTACCTTCTTTTAGCATTGACCCCCTTTCCCATGTGAATTTTTAATTCACATTTATGTATCCTAGATTCCCCTCTTTTATATGTGAATTTTTAATTCACATTCTATCCTTCCAAGGCTTCTAGAACCTTGGACTTGTCATAATCTCCATATGTGACCAAGTCCCACCTTTTTGGAGCCCACCCTTTATCCTTTAGATTCTCCTAAGAATGTGAATTTTTAATTCACATTTATGTTTTCAACCACCTTTCTTTTTCCCATGTAGATTTTTGAGGAATTCCAAAATTCCTCAAATGTCCCTTTCACTCCCACTTGGGGACAAGGAATCCCTTTTTGAGGAAATCTTTTCACTCCCCAAGGTGCTGGTCCTTCCTCCACCTCATGTACCTTGTTAACACCTCATCTTCTCTTGGCCACTTCACCATCCACATGTCAAGATGTGAGGGCTTGTGGATTCTCAACCCACCATAGCCCTTCATTTTGACCTTGTTGGATGAATCTTGACCATTGAATTCTCTAGAGAATTCAAATTCTTCTATAAATACCCCCTCCTCAAGGGCATTTTCAACACTTAGCCATTTGATAACTACATGCTGCCAATTTGCATTCTCACTCATTTACCATCACATAGCCATCCATTCTAATCATCTTGCATAAGTTGATCTTGCATTTAGTCACTCAAGAGGTCATCGAAGGAGCACACAAAGTCATCCAAATTAAGGGCCAACCAAGGAGTCTCCAACAACAATGAAGGTGAAATCATTTGCATCTTGTTTTGTCTACTTTCCTTCTTGTTTTATCACTCTTTAGGCTAATCTTGAAGTGTTCTTAGTCTTTTATCACTTTCATTTTTAAGTTATTTTGCACATTAGAGTAGGGTAAAACGTTAAGGTACACAGGCACAACCTTGAATAAGGGGTACACAAGAACAATTGCAGGTTAGTGTCTCGATTTCCATTTGTCTTTTTTTCACTAGTATGAATGTGTGTATAATTAGGTTGAGTCAATTAGGGATACAGCACCCAGCTTTGGAGGCCTTTTCATATAGAAATAAATATAACTTTTTGGTAGGACTTCATTAGCATCATATGCATTTATACAAAACCATGCTTTTTTTCTAACATTCAAGCAAACATATTGTCAACTTGAAGTGACAAGGGGAAATTTCTATAACATATGCCACATCTCTTGGGTAGAGATTTCACACTCTACAAGAATGTTCATCATGAATTTTTGATATGCAAGCAATGTTGTATCCTCAACTATATTTGTATTTGTAAGTCTTTTCAACATGTCAAGGTAATTTTTTGATTTCTTCTCAAATTTAGCTACATATTTGGAGATATAATTTAATACAATTTTCCTAGAAACAATTGGTTGGTAGTCAAAATTGGCACACTAGATTTCAAACATGGGTGGGTTATGCATATTTAGGCGATTATCATTTCTTGTTGGCTTGTATTGTTGGAAACACAACGGTAGAGAATTGAGAGGGGGGAGAATCAATTGCCACACAAATTTAAACTTATTAAACTTATTAATCTTATTCTCAAATTTGATTAATAACCATGAAAGCATAAATCATCAACACATTAGAAACACACATAACTCCAATATTTTTACATGGAAACCTTGTTAGGGGAAAAACCATGAAGGAGGTTAGTCCACAAGATTATACCCCATTAAAATTATCAAGAATAATAAATGGGGAATACACATGCATTCAAGCACACTTCGTAGAGATCACTACTCAAATACAACAAGGCTTACTATCCAAAGGAAGAAACATTGTCTTATAGAAACATTCAGTTACATCCACAAGATTTTGAACTAAGAAAATAATATCTGCTAATGCCTAATTATAGTTCCACTTAAGCACATAAACTCTACTCACTCTTCTTCACACTCCTTCACACTCTGTCTCTACCTTTGAAATATGAGAGAATTATTCATGCATAGGAATCACACACTTAACACATTCACTTCTTCAAATGATAAAACAATCGTTTATATATCCGCAACTAAGAATAATATCATATCCATGCAAACTTTAATAAAATATAAAATGTATACAAACTATCAGCCCAAAACATAAATAATTTACAATTCAAATCAACTAGTGTCATCCACAACATAGTGAAGACCTAAAATAACATCCTCAAACAAGAAACACTTTCAAAAATTATTCCACAAAGATCCACAATGTGCTACCATCACCTTGTTGGCCATGAACATGAAAAATATGAACATGCAAGAGAAAATCACCATTCATGAGCACACGTTCGATCAATGTGGACATGAAACATAGATAGAGAATGATCTAGAAACATCCTCAAGCATCATGAATCACTAGAGAAGCATCTATAAACATTGAACTTACACGAATCACATCATCTTCATTCAGGAACACCAACTGAAGCAACAAAATGACTATTAGAACACAACTTCTCATAACTCAATCAAATATTCATGTGGATCTCTAAAACTTAACATGGATAAACTAGATATACTTAAAAAAAAAACCCTTTAATCGACAACCTATGATCATCAATGTACTAAGCTCGACAACATATTGAACTTCACTTCATCACCATCAAACTACAACTTATTTCATTACAATTTTCTTAATATCCTCAACATATATAGCCTTGAAAACATTAATGCCAATAGTTTTGACATCAATGACAACCACATATCAACAAAATCCAACAATCTCCCCTTTTGGCATTGATGGCAACACATGATGTGAAAAACACCATCAACACAACTTTCTCTTAGCACTTTCTCCCACTTAGATTTTGACTCTTTTAGCCTCAACTCTTTCACATAATTCTTCTCCTCACAAATTTTTTCACATGAATCTTCTCCCCCTTTGATATCAATGACAAATATACACACAAGCTCTGAACCACATATCCGAACATTTGACTACTCCCCATGAGTAGCAACCACCACAACATCAATCTAGATCAAGATATGACTATGAAATGCATAGACTAATGCAAGTTAATGCATCTTAGTTTTGATTAGGAGGGGTAATCACCCCTAGCTTCCCTTTGAGGTACTCAAAAGTATCCTTAGAAAAAGGCTTGGTAAGGATATCTATATTATGTTCCTTAGTAGGCACATACTCCAATCTGACTTTCTTTTCACTCACTCTCTCTCTCAAAAAGTGAAACTTGATAGATATATGCTTAGTCCTTGAATGTAGCACCAAATTCTTAGAAATGTTAATTGCACTTGAATTATCACAAAATATAGCAATAGGTTCATCATACACAACTCTAATATCTTTCAACATCTACTTCATCCACAATACTTGAGTTCAATTGTTAGCAACAACAATGTATTCTACTTCTGTAGTAGATAAAGAAATGGAATTTTGCATCTTACTTAACCATGAAATTAGCTTCTTACCCAAGAAAAATGCACCACCACTAGTACTCATTTTGTGTTTCACATCACCTATATAATTAAAATTAGTAAAAGCACTTAAAGTAAGGTCATCATCTTTAGGGTACCATAGGCCAAAATCAACTATCCCCTTCAAGTATTTGAAAAATCCTCTTCACAATAGTCACATGAGATTCCTTAGGATCAACTTGAAATATTGAAAAAATTCATACAACATTCATGATATCATGTCTAGTTTGAGTCAAATAGAGCAATCCACCAATCATTTATTTGTATCTAGTATGATTTTCTTTTGGAGAATCATCATCTTATGTCAAATTGCATCCAATCACCATAGGTGTACCAACACGCTTTGAATCTTCCATACAAAACTTCTTTAGCAATTCTTTCACATACTTGGATTGAGATATAAAGATCCCTTTATCTAGTTGAGTAATTTGCAATCCCAAAAATAATTTTATTTCTCTAATCATAGACATCTCAAACTCATTCTACATCTCATTAGAAAAATTCATGCAAAAACTATCATCTCCTCCAAAAATGATATCATCAACAAAGAATTCAACAATAAAATCTTTATCATGATCAATTTTGAAATACAAGTTACTATCAATAGTAACTTTATTAAATCCAAGCTTCAAAAAATACTTGTCCAATTTGGCATACCATGCTATTGGGGCTTGTTTAAGTCCATATAATTCTTTCTTCAATCGGCAAACCATATTTCCCTCATTAGTCAATTGAAATTCAATAGGTTGCTCAATATACACTTCCTCTTCTAGTTCCCTATTTAGAAATGCTGATTTGGCATCCATTTGATAAACCTTAAAGTTTTTGTAAGTAGAATAACCAAGAAATAGTCTCATAGCTTCAATTCTAGCAAAAGGGGAAAATTTTTCTTCAAAGTCAATTCCTTCCATTTGAGAATATCCTTTGCACATAGGTCTTGCTTTGTTTCTAACAACTTCACCTTGATCATTCAATTTGTTTCTAAAGATCCATTTAGTCCCAATTACATTTTTGTCCTTACATCTAGGAACAAGAATCCATGTGTTATTCTTCTCAATTTGTTGTAGTTCTTCTTTCATTTCTTCCACCCAATGTTCATCTTTGAATGCTTCATTAACACTATTAGGCTCAGTCTTTGAAATCAAATAGTATTCATCTATGATTCTTCTCCTAGTTTGAACACCTTTGTTCTTATCACCTATAATTTTATATTTTGAGTGATTTAGTCTTACATACCTTGGAGTCTTAGGTGTTCTTGAACTTCAAGCTCTTGTGAACTCTCTTTTACACTTTCACTAGTTTCTTCCTCTTGATTTTGTTGATTCACTAGAATGATTTGAACATGATTTTGAGTTTTAACTTTCTTTCCTAAAACTTAACTATTATTTTAATCATCTGAATCATATATGTAGGTTCTAGATGGTCTAGCTATGTATTCATCAACCTTGACATTATCACTTTCAACTACTTTCCTCAATCTCTTGTTGTAGCACCAGTATCCCTTACTCTTAGTAGAAAAACCGTGAAAGATTCCTTCATCACTTCCAGCATCAAAACTTCCTATATCTTCATCTCTTTTGATATAGCATTTACTCCCAAAGATTTTGAAATATCTAATAGTAGGCTTATGACTAGACCATAGCTCAAAAGGTGTCTTACCAGTATCGCCTTTTATTTATACTCAGTTGAGGGTGTAAAAAATAGTACTTATAGCTTCTCTCGAATAGATATGTGGAATATTTCCTTCAGGCATCATAGTCCTAGTGACATCTTGAATTGTCTTAATCTTCCTTTCCACAACTCCATTTTGCTGAGAGGTCCATGGGATAGATAATTGTCTCTTTATCACGTGATCTTCACAAAAAGAATTAAACACATGGGAAGTGAATTCACCACCTCTATTTGATCTCAAAAATTTAATATTTAGACCTATCTCTATCTCAACCATAGCATTAAAAATCTTGAATTTCTCTAGAGATTTAGATTTTTCCCTTAAGAAAGTAACCCACATCAATCTAGAGTAATCATCAATAAGTAACATGAAGTACTCATATCCTTGTAAACTTCTGATTCTAGAAGTACCACACAAATTAGTATGAACAAGATCCAACACTTTATTTGAACAATGTTATTTGCTCTGAAATGAAATTCTACCTTGCTTCCCTAACTAAAATTCCTTGCATATAGTATTAGTAGGCTTTACCAACTTAGGAATATCTCTCACTGCCTGAGTAGAACTTATATTGATAATATTTTCAAAGTTTACATGATACAATCTCCTATGCCACAACCAAATTTCATCAACTTGAGCAATCAGACAACTTTTACTAGTAGCATTCAAGTGAAAGATGTTACCTTTTGTGTTTCTAGCTGAAGCAATCACATTTTCATAACTCCTCAATATTCTACACTTTTCATTCTTGAATTGAAGAATCTCTCCCTTGTCAACCATCTATCCAACACTTAAGATATTGTGCTTCAAACCTTCCACATATATAATATCATCAATATTATTCTTACCATCAAGAGAAATGGATCCTCTACCATGAATTACATCAGCTTTGTCATCACCAAATATTACAACACCACCATCATACTTTTCTAGGCTCACAAATTTTCTTTTATCACCTGTCATGTGATGAGAGCATCCACTATCAATCACCCATGCATCTTTTTCTTCAACTTTGGTGGATAGAAATTTCTCCACATTTGAGAAACTAGCAGATTCAGTAGGTACAAGATCATTTTCCTTGATAGAAATAAATACCCATTCATCTTCACTTACATTCACTTTATTAGATTCATCATCTATCACACCTTCATCAACAACATAATAAAAATTTCTTTGGAATCTAGACTTGTTAGGCCTTGGCTTAGGAGCTCTTTCTGGACACCTTGATGCAAACTGACCTACCTTACTACAAGAAAAACATTTAATAGGAAATTTTCCTTTACACTTACCTTCTCCTCTGGCTTCTCTTTTGAGAATAAGTGCTTCAAGCTCATCTAGTTTTCTCTTGTCTTCTTCAATCTCTCTCATTTTCTCCTCATACTTGAACATTTTTCTAGAAAAAATTCCTCATAGATCATATGCCTTCTTATCCTTTCTAGATTTAGTAGCTTTGAATGCAAATTCTATCTTAGGAAGAACATCACCAAACTCACTTAACTCAAAAGTTGTAAGCTTACCAATCAACATGTCTCTGGTTACATTTGTCATAGTTAGGATCTCCTCAATAGTAGTAGCTTTGGATTTGTATGCAACATGCAAGCATCTAAGTACTTTAGCAACAATTTCTAATTCATCTAATGTTCCACCAACACATTTGATACTACACACAAGTTCATTCACTCTCCACATGAAAGAAGTAATGTTATCATCATCACCTATTCTCAACATTTCATATTTCCCTTTTAGGATTTGAGCTTAGAAACCTTCTCCTGTGTATCACCTTCATACAAAGTTTCCATTTTTTTCTAGATCTCATAAATAGTCTTTAGATCCATAAAATTTCTCATCTCAAAATTAGTCAGAGCACTCAACAATGCTTCCTTAGCCCTAATATTGTACTCGACATCCTTAATCTTAGTAGCAATAGAAGGACCATTCTATGGGATGATATACCTATTCCTTGTAATATTCTAGAAGGGTTCAACAATCTATCTTAGATGACACTCCATTTGAGCCTTCCATAGAGAATAATTAGTTCCATCAAATCTTAGACTATCCTTCTTGTATGTCACCATCCCAGATCACCTCAAGCTATCAAACTTCTTCTGAGGAACCTGCTTTAATACCAATTGTTGGAAACACAAGGATAGACAACTAAGAGGAGGGGTGAATCAGTTGTCACAAAAATTTAAATGTATTAAACTTATTAACCTTATTCTTAGATCTGATTAATAACCATGAAAGCATAAATCATCAACACATCAGAAACGCACATAACACCAAGATTTTTACATGGAAACCATGTTATGGGAAAAACCATGTTAGAGGTTTGTTCACATTATACCCTATTAAAAGTATAAAGAAGAATAAATGGGGAATGCACATGCATTCAGGCACACTGCCTATAACTCATTGCTCAAATACAACAAGGATTAGTACCCAAAGGAAGAAACACTAAATTACATAAACATTCGGATTACATCCATAGGATTTTGAAATGAGAAAATAGCATCTGCTAATGCCTGATTATAGTTTCGGTTAAGCATATAAACTTTGATCACTCTTCCCCACACTCTCTCTCTACCTTCGAAAGATTAGAGCATTATTCATGCATAATATTCACACACTTCACACATTCACTCCTTCAAATGATAAAATGATTGCTTACATATATTCACAACTAAGAATAATATTGTCTCCATGTCGACTTCAACAAAATATAAAATGTGTACAAATTATTAGCCCAAAACATAAATAGTTTACAATATGAATCACCAGTGTTGGCCACAACATAGTGAAGATCTAAAAGAACATCCTAAAACATGAAACACCTTCAAAAATTATTCCATGAAGATCCACAAAATGCTACCATAACCTTGTCATCCATGAACATGAAAATCATGAACACATAAGAGAAAATCACCAATTGCGAGCACAATGATCAACGTGGATGTGCAATAGAAATAGAGCATGATCTAGAAACATCCACACTCATCATGAATCACTAGAGAAGCATCCACAACAACTGAACTTACTAGAATCACATCATCTTCATTCAAGAAAACCAATTGAAGCAACAAAATGACTGTCAGAACACAACTCCTCATAAATCAATCAAATCTTGATGCGGATCTCTGAAACTTAATGTGGATAAACTAGATATAATTGAAAAAAAACCTTTTAATCCACAACCTTTGATCATCATTGTACTCAACTCAAAAACATACTAAACTTCACTTCATCACTATCAACCTACAACTTATTTCATTACAATTTGCTCAATATCCTCAACATATATAGCCTTGAAGATATTAATGCCAATAGTGTTCACATCAATGACAACCACATATTAGCAACATCCAACATGTAGTATTTTTTAGACTCAACATCAGATGTCAATGTAGAGGTAAGTTGTTGTTGTTAAGGTACTTTATAGTGGCATTGTAATTGCTCTCCTCTTTTCCTTAAGCAAGTATATTCAAAGCATTTTGTGTGCCTTTGAACTATATTTAGTAATTCTTCATAATCTATGACTGTATCACTAGAAATAATCTAGCTCATGGAAAGTAAGCATGAATTCTATTCAAAACAATGGTACATTTTGAAAAATCATTGTGCAAGGCAATGTGGATGCCAAGTTGAAACATATCTATCAAAAAAGTTCCTTGCCATGTTAACATCATGGTGATTGGACCAATCAAGAGTTTCCATTTTCAGGGATTTTGGAAGCTATAAAAAACCATGCACATGTGCAAGGCCATGATGCTACCATTCATATCTATAGCAATAATCTTTTGTATTCAAAATATTTTCAATCAACTCTTCACAAAAAAGTTGAGAATCTATGATGCAGATATAAAGATGTTATATGGAGTTTGAATAACACTATCTATCAGGGTCTTTTTTAAAGACTCCATTGCCAAATGAGCCATGAAAGAGAATTTGTTTTGTAGAATAGACCATTTGGTGTCTGCACAACTCAGAGTGAAAAAAGGAGTAGGTGTCCCAAGTTGTTCAATCATTGTAGATAGTTGGGCCTAGAAATAGTTTCAAAAGGAGTGAGTCCCACATAATGATACACCAAAATGCATCAGCTACTCTACTATTTGGTCATCAAGAGCAGCTTGAAGCCATTCACACAATTCAGAAAAAGACTTTGGGATTTTATATTCCAAATCAGCTTTGATGAATACAAAAGAAGTTTGTTGACTATGATGTCTCATTATCAAGTTGTAAAGGAAATGCCTAAACCTAACATGCTTGCCAAATCTATGGTCAAAATGTCTCATTAAGTATTCAATGCATTTAATTAGTCCAAAGTTGTGTAGCTATCTTCAATTTTTCATTTTCTATGCCTATACACCCTAAGCTTTTTTTTCTATTAAATTGAGTGTCTTTATTTAAAACTTTTCACCATTTTGAATGTCATGTTGCACACACATACACATACAATTTCCCCCAAATATGATATTTTCTTAAAAACTATAGATATAAAGGACCAATTTCATATATACGTATGTGTAAAGGGTGATAATACATTTCATTTTTTTAATTCTCATGGTACATGGACATATACATATGATTGTTCACACATACTAAAAAAATAACATCTAGAACTATTTTTTGGGTTTCCAGGATACAGGTACAATTCAACCATAGTATTCAACAACATTCCATTTAGATCTTGTTAATTAGAAAGCATTTAATAGAAAAACATGTGGAACATGTTCATAGGAAAGCTGTAAAATTATTTGTAGCTAGCCAATACAATGTATTTATCATAGTGGAATACATTTAAAAATACCCAAAATAGTGCATATAACTATTTTGAGTAATGACTTCTTATATTTGCACATCTTTTGTAGTGTGTTGGTTGGATCCAAACATATTGAAAAGGAACATAAATAGGATATAGAAATAGCATTATACAACATTACAATTAGATGTTGTTATTAACAAAGAATTTAATAGTGTAGTATGTGGAACATGTTCATTGCAAAGCTATAAAATTGTCTATACTTTGCCACTACAATCTGTTTATCATAATCAAAACATTGAAAAATACCAAAAACAATGAATAGAACTATTTCAAACAATCAATTGTCATATTTTCACATCTTTGGCATTATGTTGATCAGACCTGAAAATACTAAAAAAATCCCCAATAGAATTTAACTATAGTATTCAATGGTATAACATTTAGATGTTAATAACAAAGCATTTTATAATGCAATATGTGTAAAATTTTCATAGCAAAGTTGAAAAATTGTTTGGATTGTGCTAGTACAATGTGTCTATCAAAAATCAATACATTGAAAAACACCCAAAATACTGCACAAAACTATGGTAAGATATTCTAAGCACATGATCATAATTTAATGAAACCATTCAATATTATCCTTCCTATTATGCTAGTAATTACAATGAAATAGTGAATGTATTAGTTTTTGTATGCAACGATTAGATCCCTAGTATGGGGTTTTTTTTCCATATGAGATAATATTGCTATTCAATGATTATGAAGGGAACAAGTGAATTTACAATAGGTATGCAATAACTAAAATTCCAACATATATCAAGAATCAAGAATCATAGTGACAATGTAAACTAAAAATAATGTGGGCACCATATTAATATCAAAAGCATGGGAGCTCAATAAATGTGCAAATATATATATGCAAAAGTAGGAATAAAGTATGTTCATATTTTCAAAACACAATTCTTAGCATCCCATACTAAGCATAAAAAAGGAAAGACAAAGAGAAATGTTCAAAATTCAAAAAGAGTAGTCAAAGAGTGGGCTCATTGGTTGCACCTTTTTTTGAAATAGGGGCAGATATCTTTAGTATATCTAAAAGAAATAGTTTACACTCTACATGGAAATCAAATTTTATTGCATTCACAATGGTTGTTTTAAGCCGCTCCTTAGAATTGTAATTGTTTGTTTTGATCAGGTAGTAAAGATGTAAGTTTTATAAACAAGGCCTTTAATAACAACATGATTTGTTGTAGAGTTTGAGCTATGCTACATGTAGATGTCTTTTGTTGGGATTTGTAGTAAACTAGTGGTATCTTCATCAAAAGAAATACACCAAAGGTTGTTTGAATGGTATTGTAGCTTTAATTGTAGAAGGTAGCGATAGTTTCATTCCTTGATTTCCATCTAGAAGGGATCAAAAAACCATACATCAGCACGGGGGCTTGTGCATTTTCTTTTGCATTGTTTCCATTTAACCAACAAGGGGCAAATAGGATAACAAAAAGACTCAATTCTTACAATTTCAATGGTTGCTTTAAAAATGGCTTCAACAGTTTTTGGCAAGCCAAGGAAGTTGTTCAAGATGAACGTATTAGTAGCTCTATCATTTGAAAGATGAATCCCACAAGGTACAAAAGAAGATGAAATCATATGTTCTACTTTGATTGGGCTCGTGGATCTAAGAATGTTTTCCTCTGGAATAGAAGGGTTAATGTTGAGGACTATTGTTGTTGATGTGTTGATAAATTTTCCATTAAAGTAGCTTACACAACCACCCCACACAACAACTATGACTATACCACTAGAAAAATACATTTTCTCCAAGACATCACCTTTTTCATACCAACTTGGGCCCCACAAATTAACATCAATGAAACAAAATAACATCAATGAAACAAGTAGAGATATCATATAGTTTAATAGTTTTCCAGATTGTTTTAGATCCATTTTTCCCATGAATAGTTGATATGTGGCTAACATGGAGGGTATGTGTGGGATCATCATGGAAAAAAAATAGGCCCTTGAGTGGCAAAAATTCAAAAATATCAGAGTTAGGCAACTTGACATAAAAATTTGAATAAGTTATCTATATTATTTTAAAAAATATGTAAGAATAGAATCTATAGAAAATTGAATGTAGTTTCTAAAATACTAGGCTTATTTAAAATAAATAAAATCTATTTGGTGAAAACTCAAAATTTCAATCTAGTAGTACTTAGATTTTAGGGAATAAAATAGGTGTTTGCCGACCACCTAACCACAATAAAATGATAATTTTGTAATATTTTAGATATAAGTAGAGGACTCATGTCTTGATGTGATGCATATTTTTTTTGTAATTTTTTTAAGTAAATAATTAATTATTATTTTTTATTACAACTTTTAAAAAAATATAAAACCCATGTGTTTGACCACCTTAACTTGGTCAAACTTCATGAAATTTAATTTTTTTTTAATCCTATAGTATGTGAAGCATAAAAAGTGATGCATATTTTAGATTCAAAAAATGTGACTTTTGAAAGTTGTAGATGTTTTTCAATCAACCTATCAATCAAAACTTTAGTCATCATTCAAATAGAAAATGAATAATAATTACTTATTAATTCAAAGTAAAGCATAATTTATATTGGTGGAAAGCTAAGAATCTCCTTTAAAAACCCTTTTGTTTCATCAATTTTGGTTAAAAAAAATTTGTCAGCCACATACCCATCATATTGCCACTTTTTGGCCCATCATGATCCTACACATACACTGGAATACAATTCCAATAAAATCAACTAAACTATTATCACTATAATTGGTTATCTTACTAACTAGCACAAAGGCTGAGGTTTTTTTAGCACATAAAGATCATCTTCACACCATTTTAGTGTTGAATTTTGGACCAAGATAATTTCTAGATTACTATTTTATCTAAATTGATTTTTTTTTTTAATTTCCTTCACTAAAATTCTTGATATTAAATGAGTTGCAGGGTATGTACAAGATCATCATGGAAAAAAATAGGCCCTTAAGTGGTAAAAAATTTAGAAAATCAGAGTTAGACAACTTGACGTAAAAATTGAATAAGTTATCTATATTATTTAAAAAACATGTAAGAATAGAATCTGTAGAAAATTAAATGTAGTTTCTAAACTACTAGGTTTATTTTTATTTTTAAAATCTATTTGGTGAAAATTTCAAATTTCAATGTAGTAGTACTTAAATTTTGGAAAAATAAAAAGTAGGTGTTTGTCTGACCACCCTAACCATAATAAAATTATAAGATTTTTTTAAAGATTTTAGATATAAGTAGATGACTCATGTCCAGATGTGATGAATATTTTTTTGTAATTGTTTTCCAAGTAAATAATTAATTTTGAATTTTTTATTACAACTTTTTAAAAATACAAAAACTTGTATGTCTAACCACCTTAACTTGGTCAGAAATTCATGAATTTCATTTTTTTTTTAATCTTATAGTATGCAAAGCATATAATGTGACACATGTTTTGGATTCAAAAAATGTGATACAGTTTGAAAGTTATAAAATTTTTCAATCAACCTATCAATTAGGACTTTAGTCATAACTGAAATTGAAAATGAATAATAATTATTTATTAAATTCAAAGTAAAACATAATTTATATTGGTGGAAAGCTGAGAATCTCCTTTAAAAACCATTTTCATTTCATCAATCTTGGGTTAAAAAAAATTCATTAGCCACATGGGCCATCATATCACTTACATATCGCCACTTTTTGGCCCATCATGATCCTACACATACCTTGCACCTATCTCAACTCTACCATAATGTAGTTCAACAATATCGTTAAAACAAGTAACATGAATATTTGTCTCCTCCATTTCTATAATGTCAAAATTGAAAATTTTCCCTTCACCTCTTTGTTTATGGAAATGGTATATCTCTCTAATATGTGTTACACACCCTTTGACCATCCATACATTTTGATAAATGCTCAAAGATTTAATAGGGTTGATATTTGGAGGACTATTTTGTTGTTGAGGGGACAATTGCACACCAAATTTAGGAGTCTATTTAGAAGGAGAAGGTGACTCTAGCACCAACATTTCCTCTTCTTGGTGCTTGAAGAGATTTGACAATTTGACATAATCAAAACTAAGCTAAATATGATCAAGGCCTTGAAAAAAAAGGAAAACAAATATATTAGACACATTACATTAGGCACATATCAAGGAGAAAGGGAATTTTAAAAAATACAAAAGAAAAAACACAACCCACCTTGAATCTTGGACATTTCTATAGACATGGTCTCCCAAAGATACAAGGGGCCCTATTTTGAAGGCACCTGAAAACAACTAGTCATTGCATTTGGAAGGAAGAGTTCCTATTTGCATATGGTGTCCATCAAAAAAGATAACCTTGTATCGTTCAACTTGTCCTTCATCATCACCAAAATGTTTAAAGGACAAGAGTTGAAGGACTAGAGAGGGAATGACATCTCCAACATTGATGGAGTGAATTGCAAATGAAATCAAAGTTGGTTGTTTCTTTGACACCTACAAAGACAAGTTCAATTGAGGAAAATGTACTTGATCACACCAAATGGATAAAAGGAGTAAGGAAAATAGAGGCTACAAAGAGATATTTTTATGTGCTAGAAAATATTAATGTGTATCTACTTCCACATCTATATGCTTTACCAGGGTCAACCATGTGTGTATACAGCTAAAGTCCAAGAAAGGTAGAAACATAAATAGGAAAAGGTATGTGGTGTGCATTTTCGTATTTAAGAATCATAAAATTAAAGAAATTGAAAGGTAATGTTCAAGTTGAATACAAAAGAGGAAGGAAACAATAACAACACATTTGGACTAGGTATAAGAAAAATGAAATATAAACTTACAAAAATAGGATTTTGAGGCTAGTGGTTGGCACCCTCAGAGCCGGAATTTGTAGTATAACTCGTGGGGAATGTCATCAAATCAATCTTAGGGGGATCTGGAGACTCATCGACAAAGCTCGATTCCATAGACATAGTTGTGGGAACTTTTATATGGAGGAAATGTTGCAATTTTAGTATCGATAATCTTCATAATAAAAATAAAAGATTAATGTATTGTAATGTCCAATGACAACTAGTAATCAACTTAGAAATATCGATAATCTTCCAACCATTTTACTAATTTTACTAGATGAAAATGGGTATAACCATTCCACTTTTAATACTCTCCAAATATTAAGAGACACAACAAGAATAAAAATGATAAATGCAAATGTATATATCCCTATATGTATTTGTTTATCTTTGAGGTTACTTATATATGTATACATGCAATTTTTACAATATTTCAATATATACCTATATGCAAATATTTGTATATGTTACTAGCTGGTACCTTCATCCTTTCTTATCCAAACAATAGTACTTATATTCAACAATAAGAATAAAAATGATTAAGTACATATATGCATTGAATTTCCCCTTTTTCTACACATTTAAAAAAATATATATAACCAAATATATGTATGGACCATATGTACAAATGTATATATATATATTGATATATACATTCCTATATCTAAATAGATGTGTATACTATATTTATTCCTAACTATGTAGTCATTGACATGCCAAGCAATGACCTGCATAAGAATGGGCTTATTGTCAAAGGTGCATAGCGATAAGAAGGAACAATAAGTAGAGGGTGAAAGTTTTGCAAGTTAGCAACATATTTTAAACATTGTAGCTTATTAAAATATATATGCAAGAAGGGTCTCTTGGCCACCTTTGAACATAAAAGAAGAATGAAATAGTTGGAATTTACCTATCATTAGCCTAACTATGAATAGAATTTCTTAGTACCAGAAATTAATAATTGTCGATGGTTGGTGGGGAGTTTCCTAAGGTTGTTTATGAGTACATGGAGTTTGCTAATTATGTGGGTTGGTAGTGGTGTAGTTGGTTTCCTTGATATGAAAAATTAGAATGGTAGGTGTTTGCTCGTGTGAGGGTTAGTACATCCTAGCATTGTTGTATGATGGTGCAAGAGGAAGTAAATATAATATTCAATGTTGCAGTTTGGGAAAGTATGCTCCAAAATGTGCGAGAAAAAAATTAATTAAGTTGCATTGTTGAAAGAGCCATTGTGGTGTTATGAACTTTTTACACATACTTCACCATTAAATACTTTTTTATTAAAATCTCAGTACTGTATCATTGAATGGTACGGTTGTATTGTAGCAATTTTCTCACAAGCTAAATAATACTTATATATGCTATTTTTAACTCTTTTAAAATAAAAGTGATGCAGGAGCATCTAGTGGTGTAAGGGAAATCTTGCATCACCCAAAAATAGTTAAATTTCAAGTTTCTTGGTTTTTAGATGTTTTTACTTTTTTGGATACCCTTTTAGTCATAATAAAATTCCCAATTTATGGTTTTTATTTTCTATTCATGGGTTGAAAGATATTGCAGTTTTAGTTTGCCAGATTTGCACCTGAAAATATTTTGAGATAGGTTTGAGGCACTTAGAGTTCTTGAAACAGCCCCAAAACTTGCCAAAATTGGTGTAGCAAATTTTGAGCGTGTTATTAACTTTGAGATCTTTCCAACGGTTCAAACGGTTCACGAATCGGAGTCCCGGATCAAAAGTTATGGCCCAGGGAAGTTGGCGCACTTTCTAGAAGATACAATTGCAAATGTTCTTTTGAAATTTGAACTTCAAGTTGTAATTTTCGGTGCCAAATAGCCTAAACTCAAATTTGAATGTTGTTTTGGCTCCAAACTAAAGAGGAGCTCTATTTATGGGCAGGTTTCTAATTTTTAGGTAGCTTTTTGGGGACAAGCTCGCATATTGCGAAAGGGTTATTCTGTAGCTTTTTGTAACTTGCATGTGTTGTAGAACTTGTGGATTTGAGATCCTCTGCATGTAAGAAGCTCCATTTTCTGAACAATAAAATTATTCTCTTGTTTGTGGGTTATTTTCTATGTCTTGGGCTGCGCCCTCATCAAAAAGTATACATAAATATGAATAAAGATAGCATACACATCTATTTATATATGCATGTGTATATATAAATTGTTGTTGCATTGTCAAATGAGCCACAATGGTGTTGGTCTGTATATATAGATAAATATATCTACCTATATGTATATTTTTAAATATGAAATGAGGAATTCAATAGATATATATATGCATATATGTATGTCTATGTTTTGGGGAATTCAATAAAATTTTCCTTTTTTTCTATAATATTTAGTAGCAAATAAGTGTTTTTTTAACACCTCTTATACAATTTCTCTATTTTTCTTCAACATTTACTACCAAAGAATGTAGCTTGAATCTAGTATCAATATGTTTCATGATATTATTTTTTTCTCATTTTTTTGAAGCTCCCTGCAACAAATTGCCTGAGGTTGTTTATGATAGTGGTGGAGATTGCTATTTATGTGGGCTGGCAGTGGTGGAGTTGGTTCCCTCAATACGTGGAAGCAAAATCATAAGTGTTTTCATGCATGATGGTTAATTCATCCTAACATTTTTGTACAATGGCATAGGAGGAAGTAAATGCAATATTCAATGATGTAATGTGACAAAGTATAAAAAAATACATGCGAAAAGGTTGGGAAATAACATTGGATAGCATTAATTTTCACATATAGTTCACATTCCATACCATTCCCTTTCAATGGATTTTAAGTTAAATTTATCAAAAGCATACCAAGCAATAAGATGCACAAAATGTGAATAGCACCAAAGAGGCACAAAGATAACAAGGAACAATAACCAAGGGTCAAAAAACATACATAGAATGAAAAAATTGAAAGTAGTCCAAAGGTATAGGTCAATGTCATGTTTGTAGTTTATACCAATCTACAAAATTTTAGAATTTTGAAAGTTATAAATAGTTCTTGTCACAAGGAGAATAGATTAATAAACTCCTAAAGTGTCATGCCAAGCAAAAAATACATGAGGACACAATCCTTAATTAAATGCACAAAAACATTTTCCTAGTTAAGATATAAAGAATACAAGAGCTAAACTATGGAAATCAACAACTTGTGATAGGGAGCTTCAAATAGATGAGAAAAAGAAAAAATCATGAAACATATTGATACAAGACAAGCAATCTATGTAATAGTTGGCTTGTCAATTGAAAATTTAAGCTACATTACTTGGCACTAAATATTATAGAAAAATAGGGAAACTCTAAAAGAGTTATTAGAAAGACAAATAATAATCATAGGAAAATGAGAAATGATCAGAAACCCACATTAAATAGAACTTAAAAACATGGATAATCAAAGAGGTGAACTCCAGTAATGAATAGTCTATTATGGGGAAGTGGGAAAAACAATATCATGAAACATATTGATACAACACAAGAAATCTTTGTAATAGTTGGCTTGTCAATTCAAACTTTGAGCTACATTATCTGGTGCTAATTTTTATAGGCAAATAGAAAAATTGTAAAAGAGTTGTTAGAAAAACACTTAAGAATGACAGCTAAATGAAAGATGATAAAAAACCCACATTAAATAGAACTTTAAGAGAGGTAGAAAAACATACAAAGGAATTTTTTTTTTGAAAGCAGCCAAAAGGTATAGATCAATGTTATGTTTGTAGTTTATAGTAGTCTACAAAATTTTAGAATTAACAAGAGCTAAACTATAGCAATGAACAAATTGTCACAGGATGCTTCAAACAAATGAGGGAAAAAGAATATCATGAAAAATATTGATACAAGACAAGCAGTCCATGTAATAGTTGGCTTGTCAATTCTAAATTCAAGCTACATTATTTGGCACTAAATATTATAGATAAATGGGGAAATTGTAAAAGAACTATTAGAAAATTGCTTAAGAACCACAAGAAAATGATAGATAATAGAAAACCCACATTAAATAGAAAACTACGACAATGAATAGTTTTTTACATGGAGCTTCAAACAAATGAAGGAAAATTAATATCATGAAACATATTGATACAAGACAAGCAATCTATGTAACAGTTGGCTTGTAAATTCTAAATTTGAGATACATTATTTGGCACTAAATATTATAGCAAAATAGGGAAATTGTAAAAGAACTATTAGGAAAACACTTCAGAACCATAGGAAAATGACAGATGATTGAAAACCAACTTTAAATAGAACTTTTAAATATGGATAAATACTCAACTCGAGAGACAAAAAAGAGGTTTAAATTAGTACAAGATAATAGGATGGACTATCAAGAGTATGTATTCTCACTTGCAATCAATCCAAGACATAGAAATGAATAAATAGAGGATTGATCTAGACCATTTGTCATATGATAGGGTAATGGTTGTTAAATTTTAGATTTTAGGTAAAATTATATGTGAAATTAAGATAAATTAAGCATTAATACTTTTCATTTACAACAAGAAAAAGAAAACATCAAATAAAACCGCTATAGAAATCATAAAATAATGGTATGCAATGTGAACTATATGTGAAAATTAATACTTTGAAACATAGACAGATACATATACACATATATATATTGAAGAAAAATAGAGTAATTGTATAAGAGGTATTAGAATAACACTTATTCACTACTAAATATTATAGAAAAAAGGGAAATTGGAAAAAAGCTATTAGAAAAACACTTAAGAATCATAGGAAAATGATAGATGTTCAAAAATCCACATTAATAGAACTTTAAAATATGAAGAATAGAAGAGGAAAACTATGATAATGAACAATTTGTTATGAGGAACTAAAAAAAAGAATATCATGAAGAATAGTTTGTTATGGGGAACTTCAAATAGATGAGAAAAAATGAATATCATGAAACATATTGATACAAGACATATAACATGTTCCATCTAGAAAAAATAACCACAACAATTAATAGTTTATTATAAGGAGCTTCAAACAAATGTGGAAACAAGAATATCATGAAAAATATTGGTACAAGACAAGAATTCTATGTAACAGTTGTAAGATGTGTCAGAATAACACTTAATAATCACATGTAAATGACAAATGAATGGAAACCCACATTATATAGAACTCATAAAACCAATGGGTAGCAATAATCTATGAAAAATGGGAATAATTCCAGAGACTAATTGAAAATTTGATCTACATTACTTGGCACTAAATATTATAGACAAATAGAGAAATTGTAAAAGAAAAGAGCTATTGGAATAACACTTAACAGCCAAAAAATTTAGGATATGGAGGTGTCGAGCAGAGGGTGGAGTAGGTTGGGTAGGAGTAGAAAATTTGAATCCTCTAAAGATGTGGAGGATGCAGAGGAAGATGGTGAGGTGGATGGTCAGTGTGTTCCTCTTGGGAATCTTTTTCCTTGTGCTTTGGATGTGTTTGTAGGTGGTCCCTCTATGGTGGTTGGTGTTTTTCATAAGCTTCTATGTGGAGGGACTTCTTTGGTGTGTTTTTATGGCACCTTGTGCTATCTACGATTGGAAGAGGGTGTCCTTTTGGGATGTTCCTTTGTTATGATCAATGAAGTTGTGGAGAGAGTGGTCATTAGTTATTTTTATGACTAATGTCTCTCATGTTTTCACTATTGCTTCTTGTGGAATGTGTTTATTGATGGCCTTCCTTCCTTGTTGCTTTGGCTTTTGCTTGGTAGGCATTCTCTTGAGCAAGTTAGGTTTCTTGTTGGGTGGAGAATGTGCTTTGTGTAGGGGTCTCTTATCTCTGCTTATGTGGTGCCAGGTGTGTTGTCGAGTGTTATTGTTGGGGGATTTTTGGTGGAGTTTGGTGGTCTTATCTCAAAACCTGACTGGCTAGTAGGGTTGGATGTGGTTTTGTCTTGTGGTGCATCCTCTCCTTTTTCACCTTTTGTTGGCTTTCCTAGCTCTCTTTTACTTTTATGTGGTTTTGTTACCTCTTTGAGGGTTCTTTTGTTGTTTGGGGTTGTGGTTGTTGATTTTCCTTTAGTGGAGTGGTTTGTGGAGAGTTCCTAGCATGTTTTAAACCCTGATTGACGTGTAGGGTTAGAGGTTGTTATTCATTGTATTGTTGGCTCTCCACTCTCTTTGTTTAGAGGTTTTCCTTGTGTCTCCCTTCCTCTTTATAGACCCTTTCTCTCTTCTTTGGTGTAGTTTTTTTCTTCTATCAAGCTGCTTTCATTGCTTGGGGTGGAGGTGGTTGGTTTGCCTCAAGTGGAGTTGTTTGTAGTTTGTTTATGGCATGTTTCAAACCTTGACTAGAAAGTAGGGTTGGAGGTTTTTTTTCACTGTCTTGTTAGTAATCTACTCTCTCTGCTTGTTGGATTTCATTTCCTTTTCCCTATTTTTTTGGGTCCCTTTGTTTTTCTATTGTTTTTGTTTCTTGGTTGGCTAAACTGGTTGTTGTTCTTGGTGGAGGCTAAGGTTCTCTTGGGTTGATAGTTTTGTTTTCTAGTTTCTTTGTTCCTCCTCACTGGGGTCTTCTTACCCATTTTTTAGGATGGGGTTTTGTTGGTTCTAAGCATTGACTTTTCTATTGTGTGGTTGTGGCTTAGCTGGGTTGTTTCATCTTGGGATGTTTCGGTTCAGTTAGATGTTTTTTTGTTAGACTTTTGGGTCCTCTTGTCTATGATCCAAGATGGGATCGTGTTGCTTGTGGAGTACTCTATATTTTCATCTTTGTTCTAGTATTCCTCTTTTCCAAAGGAGGTTTTGGTTCTCTCTACTATGGGCATGGTTTCTTCCTATTAGTTCTTTCAAGTATGGTATTCTTTGGAGGTGGAGTCTACTTCTTTATAGGTGAAGCCCTCTTCTATTGAGTTGAAGAGGTAGGCTATGGATCAGGTGGGTTGGCCTATTTTCTATGGTTTTGGGCTTCACTTCATCCTCTCCTATAGAGGGGAACCCCTTCCTATTGAGGTGGAGGTTGGGATGGTGTTATAGGTTGACTAGTGTGTTGCCTATCTTGATATTTCTCAATGTTTATCTTTGATTCCTAACTCTCCTATTGAGGTGGGGAGTTTAGTTTTGATGAATGGTGTTGTCAAGCATTGTGTTGTTGTCTAGTTGGTTCTAGATAATGGTTACCTAGACATCCTTGATTGTTCATTATTGGTTGGTGTTGGTAAGTGGTGTACTGCAGTCTAGTTGTTTTAGACTGATGGTTGCCTGACCATTTCAAGTTCTTCTTGGATTCAAGTTCCTTTATAATTCTTGGTTACCGTGGGTTCAAGGTCCCCATTAAAACCTTTCTTTTGTTGCAGATTTAAGCCTTCACACTAATCATTATTAATCTTCTTATGGGTTGTTGTTGGATGTCCATGTTGTACTATTTTGCAGCCTAGTCTCTTTATGTGGGTTTTAGGTCCCTGTGAAAACTTATTTGTTAATGGTTTCATGTCCATTCAAAACATGTTTTCCCCCATTAATTAGAAAAATTAATAGACACTAAACTAATTTTATCTTGAATATCTTTATGCTTTCATACTAACCCTCTGCATATATATATATATGTAGATCCAATTACTCCTATGTTATTATGCAATTTCTCCTCTAATAATGTGTATAACGCCAAATATGCACAAAGATATAACTACAAACAATAAACGAAGGGCAGAAAAATTACTAAACCTAACCATATTTTTTGATGAAAGAAAGAATATTTAACTACAATTTCTCAATCCATACAGAGCCATAATCTCTTTGAAGTCTCCCAAATGGTATAACACCAAAGAAACAAACATATAACAAGGAATAATAAGCAAAGAGAAAAATAAATGAACAATAAATTAATCATTTATGCAAAATACCCATGTAAAATGACTTATAGATTCTAGAGAACAATTGTTTTAAAACCATCCAATTTGCTATAAAATGGAGCCAAAGGCAATGATTTTTACAATAGTCTTCTATCAAATCAACTATAATGCCTCTCATGTTTTTGGCACTATTTTGATGCTCTTTTTATATTGTGTTGTGTACTTTGAGACTTTGTTGGTGGTTGTTCACCAGTTTGTTTTGGTTGGTTGATAGTTTAGTTTACTTGGATAATTATGATACTCCTTTCAGATGTTTATGTTATGTTGATACATGGTGTTCGATGTTGTATTTGGATTTAACTAGTTATGTTTATCATATGTACATAATACTATGCTTGTTATGCATTTGATTAAGTAATTTCTTTATTATATTTATGATGATGTGTTACTTTTTGGAGTCTTGGTGAGAAGATGATGTAGCATCACTCATTCGAGAGCACACTGCTATGTTGCGACTTCCTCTCATGATGAGCTTGGTATTGCATATATATATTGCTTGATGTTTGGTTTGATACAAGATGCAGGTACTAAGTATCGACTCCAAGTGCATTGTCAGGTTTGAGCATGCCTTACAAATCCCAATGGGTATGATGTGGAAAAATGAAGTTAACAAGAAAGTTCCCCACCCTAATCTATCACCTCATCATTATGTTTAACAATGTGTTCCATTTGCAACCCTATTCTCATTTTGGTATCATTTTGTTTTGAGTCATTCATTTTAATTGTTTAATTAATGTTGGTTTAGTTATTTGATATAGTTGTTTATTGTGTTGACTTTATAAATGTCATTCAAGTGTTGTTTTAGTTTACGACATTCATAAGTGTTATGTCAATTTAATTAAAGTAGCAAATTAAATTATTAGATTATTAAGTGAATGTTGTTGATTAATTAATTATTAATTTAATTCAACAGGTTATAATGATTCAAAAATTATATATATTGTTACTTTTATTAACAATGAATACTTTAATAAAATATAATGGAACATTATTGTAATTATTATTAATGTTTATTTTAATTTCAATTGTGATGGATAATGTGTTTAAATAAATTATTAAATTGGAATTTTAAATGGAAATTTCAAGATAGTGTTAGATCACAAAATTAATTAAGAAAAAATAAGTTTAAATCGGAAATATTTTGCATGCAATTGCATGAGTAATCTCTAACTGTAAAGGAGAGGGAAACCTGCCAAAAAGAAATTTTAATGATTTATCATTTGACTTTATTTTCAAAAACTAGAAATAATTTCTTTAATTGAAATTGAAGTTAGAGAAAAAGGGCTAATTTTTGGGTTTTGGGAACAAGTAAAATTTTCTTTGCAATTCTATTCTTTGGGAAAATAAAAGTAAAAAGAAAATATATATCTTGAAGCATTCTTGGAGGTGGAATTTAGGGGAATAGAGGATGAAATTTTGGGATTGCAGAAGGAAAGATTGTCTTAACAATTCATCTCCATCTTCAATTGTAAATCTAGGTAGGTCTCTAATTTCTTGTTGAATGTATTTCATTTGTAATAGTTTTAACTAGTGGTCTCTCTATGACATAGATTAATCTTGCTTTCAGCCTTTACATGGTTTTCAATTGTTTAGTTTGATATCTTTGGTAACATCACCCCATTCCATAGGATTGGTTTCCAACAAATTTTATTTTAATTTGTATATCCTTTCCCATTTCATGGCATTTAAATTTACATCTGTTCTTGGTTGTTGAATTTGTTTCCTCTAAAAAATTCAAAGACATCTTTCACCCTATCCCACCTTCAAAGCCTTGCTATAAGAAATCAATATGGGTCATTAACAATGACCATTGTTTCATTGATTTATTTGGAGGTTGTTGCATCATAAATTCATAACTATATTTATTTCATAGTTTATAATCTGTTAAATACTCATTGCCTCTGTCACTCCAAACCTTGTTACGCTAAAAGAAAACATCTTTAGTATTGGCACCTCTTATTCCCTCTTCCAACACAACCATCATTGCTTTGAGCCTAACATTGGGATCAATTTTATGCTTCCTTTAATTCATATTTGTTACACATGATAATATCTATAAGCTTTTCATTCTTTTCAAATTTATTCACTGTAGTTGTTGCCCTCATTGCATGTCATATTTTTATGATGTCGCCTAATATTTTTTGTTGGCTAGGTCGCTCATTTTCAAAGGATAAGTCTCATATTTTATGCATATGATAACCATATAAACTTGTATTTGGCACTACAAATTTTTTGGTTGTTCATGCATGCATTTTCCTATATGGCGTCCAATTATTACAAGCTATGGTGTTGAACTTTTTGTCAAATTAATGTAAGTTGCCTTGGTTTTGGTTTAAGGGATATTATTTCTATTTAATATTTGTATAATATTTGATTTAAATTTTTTTAACACTTATGTAGCTTCACATTGTTAAGAGTTTGATTCTTTTATCCTCTTATTTGAGTTGGTTATGTCTTTATTCCCAACATGATTCATTTTTTTAAAAAAATCAGCTTTGCCCCCATTTTTAATGTATAGAGTTGATTCTTTATGGTATCCTTTTAAGACAAGGCTATGATTCTTACTTTTTTTTTCTGTAGAAATAGTATATATTGTTTTTGTTTTGGTGAATATGTATATATGCATGGGTGTGAGTCATATATGCTTAAGAGAGAGGTGACAATGGCTATTGTAGAATCATACGGCATGACACCAGTGTTGTTTGAGAGCAGTCAACCCCCATGTTAAATTATCATTATATGTGTGTGTGTGTATGTGTGTGTGTGGTGTTTGGTTTTCATACTGCCCTTTATTGTTTTGGTTTTGAGTGTTGTTAAAACAACAATGATATAAATCTTTTACAGATAATAAAATCTTAAATTAATTGTGTTTATATATAAATGTATAATTATAAAAAATATATAAATAGGCATAAGTAGATATATTCTGAATTATGCTAAAGAGAAATTGGATTGTATAAATGTGGATATAGATATTTTCAATAAATGATCACATAGTTTTTTTAAGTATTTAATTATTTTCCAAATGGGTATATTAATAGATGTAAATGATGATTTAGAATGTTTCTTAAATTATCACACTGTATGTGTAGTACAATTTAAAGTTTGAATTTAATGGTTCCTTGATTTTGCATTTTCCTCTGTTATTGGTTTGATATGAGGATTTTGTGTTTTAATTTACTTGAAGTCATGTGGGAACTCGTAGTGATGAGTACTCTCAATTGGAAGTTATGGGTAGTTGTTTTCTTTTAGGCTTCTAGAGGCAATGGGGAAACATATTTTATGTTGGATTTCCATGGTGGGATCATTATGAGCCATATGATCTTACTTCTAATTTTAAGCTCTTGTGGGTGTTATTGTGTACCGTAGTTTTTCTTTTTGTTTTATCTTTTGGGTGAGAAAGTTCATGCCTCGCATATGTTCTTGGCCTCATGATTTTAGTGATTTTTGGTGATTTGGTACACCCCTTGTTATCATGAGGTTTTTTTTGGTGTTATTAGGGAGAGTGGCTCTTCATGGGGGCTAATGTACAAAGTGGTAGCTTGGGTAACCAATGCAAGAGTTTGTTAATAAGTGAAAAGATAATAAAATTAACTAGTGGGTTTGGGTAGTTACACACTAAATAAAATAAATAAGATACCTCTCCCATACCTTTAGTACTTTTGAATGCTAAGGATGGGCTGCAAAGGCCTGGTTGTAAACATCACTACGTTGTCCTCACGAAAGGTAAGTGATTTCGCATGTGTCACCCTATAGGGCTAGTGCCTAGTGAGAGGTAGTCAGTTTAACCATAGATGAGGGTCGGCGCCTAGACTGTTAGGGTAACTCAGGGATGGTGGATGGTGTCTAGACTATCAAGGTAACCCATGACTAGACCTTGCAATGACACTCTTCCCTTTAAACTGAGTATGTTGTTTCCCCCTTGTTCTTGAGCCTTTGGAAGTAGATGTTCCTTGTGTTTATTGTTGTTTGGCTGTTGTGTCTTGTAGCCTTTCTCCTTGATTGTTCATTGTTGTGGGCCTTTCTTGTCATCTCCTAGCATTGGGGGTGGGCTTTTAGATCCATGTGGTCAAGTGGAATGTGCTATTCACCTCATTGGGTTCTGAGATGGAGTTCGTGAAGCAGGGAGATTATTCTAAAGTAGTTGAGCTAAAGCTTCACCAAAGTTTAGTTGTATTGTTTTCACTCAATTGTTTACTCTTGCTATTGAGGTACTATTTTCACTATGGGTTAGGAAGCACTATTGTACTTTTGTAAACATGAAATGATGTAATTTCATATTGGTGTATATGCTCATTTTGATTTGATCAATGTAATATATGTATACTATTGAGTATATTATGTGCTCATATATGGTTGTTCCTAATGGATGTACTATAATGGATGTATGCACATTGTTTACTTATTCTATATTATGGTTTCATAATGTAATTTTGGGCTCATTAATTATCATTAAGAAATGGGTTTATGTTTAGTAATGTAGTCACACGTACCCTAGAGGATGTAGTAGATGTTTTATATGTATAAGTGCATTACATGTGTTATTTTCTAATGTTCATCTTATGTTATGTTTTACTTTCAAATAAAATTTATGCTATAATTTGTTAGTTTTAGCTATCCTTTGGGGATTGCACGGTGGGGAATTACAACCAACACCACAATGGCTCTTTGGACAATGCAACTTAATCAATATATTTTCTCACACATTTTAGAGTATACTTTCCCACACTATATCATTGAATATTGCATTTACTTCCTCCCACACCATTTTACAACACTAGGATGCATTAACCCTCATATGAGAAAACACTTACCATTCTTCTTCCATGTATTGAGGCAACCAACTCCACCACCATCAACCCACATAATTAGAAAACTCCATGTCATCATAAACAACCTTGGGAAACTCATTGTCAACCATTGGCGATTATTAATTTCTTATGTTGAAAAATTCTATTCATGGCTGGGCTGATGAAAATCTTAGTGAAAATTTGACACAAATAGCCTATCAGCTAAATATTTATTTTTGTAGTAATAATTAATATGTAATTATGTTTTTTAAAATTTCTTTTACATGTATTTCATTGATACACCAAAATATAACTATTCATTACATAGTATTCAAATGAATTACTATTAGTGTTTCATTGCATACTCCATATAGAACAAAATACAATGTAATTCATCACAAATAAAGTTTACTTCTAAAAATATAACAAAACTATGATAAAATATTATATCAAACATTATACAATCTTACAAGTAATTTTTCTAAACACATAGACAATGTTGTCAACATCAATACATACTATTTAATATAAAATATACAAGTACACACGTTTTGTCCTTCATGTTCAAATATGTTCCTAGCTTGACATAATTAAAATCTCTTAATTTTCAAAGTCATTTAAAACATCTCTTATAAATATTGTAAAATAAATATCCATATTAGAGATTTCAACTAGTAGATATTTGATACATTTAAAATAATTATGTAAACATGAAACTCAACATCACAATCAAATCAAATCAAACAACTAATATACCAAAATTTAAAATTGTCTCTCTATCAATCCACACCATCCCTTCTCATCTAGGAAAAATTCATGATTCCAAGTTGAAAAAACACACATTCAAAAATCCAAAGGAAGAAAGTTATAAAATTAATCTATAATTGTATTGAGCCATTTACAATATGATTGCAAAGAATCACACTTGTAAAGAATATCAAAATTGATTTTATAGCATTTTCTACTATTTATATTTTAACTATAGAGAATATCAAACTATTCTTCACTTTTTTTCATTCTACCTATATGAAGTATTTTATTTTTTCATTTTTTAAAAATTATTTTTCCTAATTTATATATTTTCTCTACATGTACTATATCACAAAATACTAAGAGAATATTTCATCATATTTTATTTTACATTCCTTTAAGATGCATGTATATACAATATTTTATGAATTGATGGTTTATTGTCCAATCATCAACTATTTTAGAAGTTATAAGTCATGAAGAATTCAAACTAATTGTATCTACATTAAATTTCTATCTTAAACTATTGTGTAAGTTAAAATTATTTTTATCATTGTTTGATGTAGGAGCATCTAGTGGTGTAAGGACAATCCTACATCACCCAAAAATATTTAAATTTCTTGTTTGTAGTTTCTTAGATGTTTTTGCAGTTTTGGATACCCCTTTCATAATAATGTAATTCCCAACTTTTAGTTTTGCTTTTCTGCTTTTTCTGGTCAAATGCTATTTTTAACATGTATTAAAATTTGAAGGTATTTGGAGACAAAAAACTATATGGGAGGATTTATAATGGAAAAATAAGAACATTGGTGAAAGAATCAGGTTGAGAGCATTCCCGGTTTGAAAGATATTCCAATTCCAGTCTCCTAGAATTGCACCTAAAAGCCTTCCAGATCCAATTTGAGGCATTAAACAGCCCTAAAACAACCCTATAACTTTCCAAAATTGGCATATCAGATTTCAAGCACATTTTGGACTCTAAGACCTTTCCAATGATTCAAACAGTTCAAAAAATGTTGTCTCGGTTCAAAAGTTATGGCTCTCGGAAGTTAGTATAGTTTCAAAAATGTGTTGATTTTTGAATAAGGTTTTAAAATTTGAATTTCAAATTGTAATTTGTGGTGCCCAACTGAAAAAACTCATAATTCAAATGTTTTTTGTCTCCAAAACTAAAAAAGAACTATTTATGGGGGGGATTTTCTGATTTTTTGAAGTTTTTTTTGGGGAAAAGATCATATATTACAAAAGGGGAATTCTGTAGCTTTTGTAGCTAGCATGTATTACAAAGCTCAAGGATTTGAGATCCTCTACGTGTAATATTTTCACATTTAGAATAATAATAATATTCTCTAGTTGTATTTGATTTTCTATGCCTTAGGTTGTACCCTCATCAATGATGATTGCTATCTTTCTATTTATGTAAAAAAATGTTTTACATTATTGTCATAAGAGTGAGTCATCCTTAAAATATTATCAATGAAATATTATTATACAAGAAAATGTAGGAAAACAACATCGGATGCAACCATATGTTATGAATATAGTCAAGTGGATTGATAAAATCTATAAGTCCAATATTAATGGGTGGATCATTAAATGACCATGATGGAAGCCTAAGTTAAGATGGATAATCATGCAAACATTGATTACACCATCAACATAGTCTTGATAGAGTCCAACAATTAACATTAGAGCAATTTTGTAAAATTCCCATGTTTGAATTGAATGTGTATTTCAAATATTATTCTTACAATCATGAACCTTTTTTACAATATGAAGTTTAGTATATAAGTTGTGTATGTACAGATGCCTCAAGATAAATTATAAAAATCCTTTTATTACAGGGAATCTAGGGATGGAAACTTAGGTTATATGTATTAAAGTGTGTTATAGGTAATGGAAAGTTCTAAAATTATGCATTAATTGCTTATAAATGAGAATTATTTCTTTGGTGGGATCTATCTAAAACCTCAAAAATAGCATTCCTTAATCTTTTAGGGGATGTAAATAAATGGGGATTAGGATTCCTCCATCTATTTCCTCTTATGTTTTATTCAAGGAAACCCTAGAGATCTCAATCAAAAAATTGAATTACAGAAAGAGATCTACTAAAGGGGTAGCCTAGGGTGTGAATAAAGACAAAATGGAGTTCACCACCAAGCAAAGGCTTGGAAAGACAATAAATGTAAATGATATGCAAAAATTAAGTATATGACCTAGAAAATGAACTCAAATAAAAACAAAAAATTGGAGGTAAACAAAGGTGCACCTAGAAAGTTGAATCAATGCTTGAAACAATATCTAAAATCTTGAACATATGAATTTTAATGCATACACTAGGTTTGGTGATTCAGTCCCATATTAGGGTTCTTTACAAAAACTAGAATCTGGAACTAAAAAATTAGGATATGATGGAAATGTCTAAAAAATGGTATATTGGGACTCATACACCACAAGTAGTGATTTAGTCCCAGCATCAGGGTTGATCTAACACTTTGATATCCTCTTGTGTTCTCCTATGGCTTCTCTCCTCTTTGATCTTCAAGTTTGAAATAGTGAATTCTGCTCTGTAAGTGACTTTCTATGATCTTCTAAAAAATATGACAACTTCCTAACTTTGAAAAATTTCTCCAATATTTCTCCTTAATGGATCTTCAACGTAAATCTACAAATCACACATCAATGAGAGGGGAAATGTTGTTTTGTTAGTGGATAGGGATTTTCCTTGGTCAAACTTTTCTTTTGGAATCAAACCTTGAAATGATTAGAAATAGAATGAAGTAATGATGAATGGACAAATAAACTATGTTGTAACTCACCAAACCCTTGGAACAAAGATTGTAATCTACTATGTAATGGCTAGCATGAATGCAGATCTTGAATCTTAATTAAATGTTGTAGATCTTGACTTGAATGCTTTCTTGAATCATAAGAACCTACATCACAAATGTTAGCTCAAAAATAAACATGATGCTTGGATCTTGAATGTAGTTCTAAAATTCTTGATGATCAGCTCTTGAATTCTCTTCTAATCATAATCTTGCTATTATGAATGATGTCTTGAAAGTTTGAAGAAATGTTGTGTAATGTCAAATTTAGGTTTATGCCCTGAAACTTAGGTGGGACCCACACACCCAAGGTGGCATATGAGTACCAAATCACTAAATCTAGGTCATACAAAACCAAAAATATTAATTTATGATTGGTTATTGATAAATGTCAGGATTATCCTTAGAAAAATGCATTAAATAAGGCATAAAGAGCCCAATTTTTGCGAGGTCCCAAATAACTGTGAAAATGTAGAGGGATACATTTTTCTACACTACATAGCCCCCAATTTAGTGAGAGGAGGAAATTTCTTCAAACTCACACTAAAGTAGACAAATACACATGAAGAGGTGTCCAAGTGTACTAATGCTGATGAGATAGGATGACAATGATCAAGAGGGTTGTGCAAGTCCCTAGGATTAAGATCCTATCATAGACCAACATAGTTAAAAAAGAACATGCATGCGAATGATATAAGGAGCAACAAAAATGCACAAGCATACATTGCCAAAGATATAAAGAAAAACAAAAAGGGGTGGATCAAGCCTCAATCATTTGTGTAATACCCCGACATGCAAACCCCAAAGGACAACTAATAACTAACAATGATACAAAAATGTTTTTTTAAAGTAAAATAACATGAGATAATAGTTGACATAAGTTACAAGAAATGAAACCCTATATATATATATATATTGTAATGTCTAGAAAATGCACAAGACAAGATTAAGAGCAAACAATGCAAATCTAAGATCTCTAAATGTAATCTAATGCTAAGCAACAAAGAACAAAGGATAGTCAAAAACTTAAATAAAAATTGAACAATCTCACCAAATTTGTACGTATTTCCATGATTCATCTTGATTGCCCTTCTCCATTTTGCTATTGTAGTATAATTGCCCTTAGATTTTCAAAAGGTTTGTGCAAGTATATCCAATGATAGCGATTTAGCAAAACATCGAAGATTCAAGATAAGTGCTCCAAAAAGTCATAAGATTTCGAGAGAGATTAGAATGATGAAGAATTGATCAATTTATTGAAAATTGATTATTTGAATGATAGGATAGGATTGAAAGATCAATGGACAGTTGAGATTAACTAATTAGTCATGCATTCTGATAACAATTAGTAGTGACATGAGTGATATAAATTAGAAATAGAATTAAAGATTAAATAAATGATTTAATCTTCAAGTTTGGTATTCAAAAATAGAAGAATTATCTTTGCATGATAAAGATGAAGATGGATTAAATCAACTCTTGTTTGAATGCACACACAAGGTTTAATTAATTAAATATTTAATTAATATGCATGTACATGCAATTGAGCTAGCACTGGACGATTGAATGATTTGACAAAGAGATTACTTGAGAAATCCACTTAGACATTAAATCTCGATGAATTGAGCGATTTAAATAGATCTTTGAGTCGAGTAAAAGTGAATACTTAGATATCTCACACAATTATCTAAATATAGAGGAATGCGTTAAAATAGAATTCATGAATTAAATAATTCATTTAATTCAAGACTCGATATTTGAAGAATAATTAAATAAACACAATTTATTTAATTAAATGATGAAGGGATTTAAGTGAATAATTAAATAAATAAAGAATTTATTTAATTATAATTGAAGTATGGTAAAGAGTAAATTAAATAAGAATTTATTTAATTTGACAAGAAGGATAAGGTTAATTAGTAACATAATTAAATAAAAAGCGTTTATTTAATTAATCAGATAGAATAAAGAAAAGTGTGAATTAATTAAATAATTAAGATTATTTAATTAATAGAAGAAATGAAGACTATATAAAATAATTAAATAATTGACATTATTTAATCATGACCATGAAGATACGAATCATGAAGAATATTTAAGTTGCAAGCCTAAACCAGATTTTAATGTCTATATATATATATATATATATATATATACATTAAGTCCCTTGGGGTTACATGATTACAATACATTTCAAACATCTTTGACATAATCCCAATCTCATAATGAAGATAACTAACACATGATTCCATTTCAAACCCATTATAAAGAATGAATCAACAACATCTATTACATTACATAAACATCCATCACACTTATAAATTTAATTAAATATTTCCACAGATACAACACCATTATAGATCATGTATTCTGAACCAATAACATATAGTGATACCAAGAATTGATATACATTACTTAAATGATAAAAATTCATCAGAGATCATAAGATAATGGCAAAGATTGCATTCATTACATTTATAATATGAAGATACATCATTTAAGGATTACATCAAAACAATAGTGCTTCCCAACATGAATGGGAATAGTACAATAACATGGAATAATACAACTAAAATTAGTGTATAAATAACTTCAAAATTGGTTGCAACTCTAGTACAACTCTAGAGTTACCGCATATGGTACAACTCTGCACAAATCAACCTTCAACTAGGGACCCAACGGGGTGCATAGTATGTTTTAACTAACCATGCGGACCCTAAGGCCCACCCCCCATCCTAGGAGATGACAAAAAGGACCCACAAAATAAAATAGTCAAGTGAACAATGGCTAACAAGACTCCATGGAAATAGCAATAGAAAACACAAGAAACATTTGCTTCAAGAGGAACAAGATCAACAAGGGGGAAACAATAAACATAAAAGGTTTCTAAAGCAAAGAGTGTCCTCACATGACTCGACATGAGTTACCCAATGTGGATCTTCATGGGTTATCGACCCCAATCCTAGGTTACCCTAGCTACCACAACTAATCCTTGATCCCCATTCTTACACAAGCAGAATCAACTCACCTTTCATGAAGAAAAAGTGGTTGATTTGTCATTGTAGTCCTTCTCATCTTAGCTCAAGCCTATAGGAGCAGTTGGGCCATGAGAGAGGCATCCATTATCTTTTTATTTGTGTGATTAATACCCACCCCCTAGCTATTTTATTAGGTTATCACTTGATTAACTCAAGTTACACATGAGTTACCCTAGATACCACTTAGGGTTTTGACCCTCACAAGAAGCCACTCTCCCTACTAGCAACAAAATCTAATAATCACAAATAGGGTAAGCCAACTTGCAAAAAATATCAAGGCCAAATAATTAAATACAACACAGAGGCATGCACCATCTCACGCTATATTTCCACAATAAAACAACTTCCAAGTGCAAGGATAATCCCACAAACCAAAAGCAAGCATAAGAACAATAGTTCATGAATAACCAACATGGAGAACTAATTATAAAAGAACATTTTCCCCCACCTCTAGAAGTGTAATAAGTCACCTACCCATGAACTCCCAACTAAGGGTATCTCTAAAACATTACGGGTTCAACATAATAACAAGATTAGAATATAAGTACTTCAAGCATAACAACTTCCTCATGTCAAAACTATTACGAGCGGGGATTATAACATCATGGAAACATGAGTCATACAACCATTCCACTTGATACTTCAAAAATGAATATTTAAAAGATATTTATTTCCATATAAATTTTATCCCTTACTAATGTATAGCATTAATAAAACAATTACGTATTCATTCCTAATTCTATAATAATCCAGTGATGAATCTTGACTAAAACAAAATAAAAAATATCATTATCCATTTTAAGACATAAAAATATATGTACCTATATAATAAAATACAATTAACACCACTACTTAAATAAGTAAATCTACATCTATATGAAACCAAATATATATATATATATATATATATATATATATATATATATCATAAGATTTTCATATTAATAGATGGTTGTTTATAGCCAACATGTTTGTTTAAATTTACAAAAGATTTATCCTAAAAATAAAACCCATCACAAATATATATATATAATCCCAAATAAGAATTTGAATAGACGATATGAACAATGGGTCCATTAAAATGAAAACATAGACATGAACACTATTAAAAGAAAATATAATATATATATCATCTTGAACCATCAATTTTGGGAATTTTTCTATGGACTTCTCTTGCACTCTTAAGGTTTTTCACCTAAAAGGAGAGAGATAGAACCCCAAAACTGAGGTGGTTCATTCAAACTAAGGAATGCATGATGTAATTATGATTAAATTTATTGATATAAATATAACTAATTGATAAAATTGACTAAGTATGAATGCAAAACTATGAAATATGAAATGTTCAAAAACACAGTATGATATGCAAAAATGAACTAAAAACATTAAAAAATGCAAACATAATTGAATGAGACTAAATAGAGTGCACTTGGAAGTTGAATGTTGATCCTAAAAGGTTCTGGAAACTAACAAAATCATTGTTTATGACTAGTGGGACTCATTCACCACTGATGGCGAATCAGTCCTCCTACTAGTAAAATGACTTGAAACTGGTTCTTGACTAGAGGGAACTAAATTCTGACAAAATAAAATTTTAAGCCTAAAAGTGGAACTCATTCACCATTGATGGTGAATCAATCCTCCTCCAAAATTCTGTAAATTCAAGGGTCAAGATTGTGGGTCTAGATCTACACTTGTCTTCTTGTTAGGTTTATGGAATCAAATCTACAGAAAACAACTAGGTATGTTGTCTCCAAGCTTGAATTGGGGTTTACTTGACTTGAATCACTTTGATGACTTGTTTTCCACTTTTCAACACCTATTTCTTTTCCAAATATGCCCACAAGACCTGAAAAAACACATGCAAAGAAGGGAAAAATGGTTAAGGGTTAGAGTATAGGGATTTTCCTTAGTCAAATCCCACTTTGGTAATCGAACCCTTGATAAAGAAATGAAATGGAAACAAGAAATGAATGATGAATAAAAGACATGTAGATGTGTTAGAATCACCAAATACTTGTTGTTGAAGTCTGAAGATATGTCAATGGCTACTCCAAGATGTTTGATTCAATGATGATTTGATGCAAGAATGTTAATCGATGATACATGAGTGAATACTTGAATGAATAGGTGAAAGGGGGTTAAAATGGATGGAAAAACACTTATTTATACACAATTATTCACTAATTACCCAAAAATACATCATAGGTTGACATAAGATCTTAATGCATAAAAACCTAAAAGAAAATTTGAATTATTTTGAATTTTGAGCCAAGAAGGACTCATTTGCTACCCATGATGAATGGGTCCTACTCTAGGATTGTAAGTGGGTGTTGTTAATTAAGTTGCATTTAATGATATTTTTCAGGTTTGAATTCAAAAAAACACTTAATTAAGGAATGTAAATGCATAAAGAGGCCAAATAAAAGCATAAGAAAGGTGTAATTGGTGATAACAAGCCTAGAAAAACATGAAATCATGTTACAAGACTTTATTATACTTTAAAATAGGACTTGATGTAATACCCCTCATACTGTTTAGACTTATTAATTTCTATGCTTTAACTTGATACGTTGATACTATGATGACACTATTATTGTTTGATTTGGTTGGTTTGAAGTTTGATGATGTTGTTATTCCTTTAGTGGACATGATCATTTGATATGACATTATTAGTATGATTTATGATACTATGTGTGTTGATTGGATTATTATTTATTCAAATAGTTGTTCATTAATGTTTTATATGTCGATGTGATGATTCTATGGTGATCATGTTATTTGAATTTAGTATTATTTTATAATGCAATGGTTTAATAATTAGTTATGATGTAGTAGTTAAGTATCATGGTAGCTTATGATCAATTTGGTTAGAAATGTTAGTTTGTCATTGATATTGTAATTGTTAGAATAGAGTAGGTGGGAGGATAGTGTAGCATCACTCGTTCACGAGTGCCCTACTACACTGCAATTCCTTCTCACGATAGGAGGTTTGATTATATATACATGTGCTACTTGACGTATATTTGGATGCAGGATTGCAGGAATAAGTCTCGTTTCCACCTACTTCGGCAGGACAGGGCGAGCAATAAATTAACCCAATGTGTAAAATGTTGAAAAAGGGAGTAGGTTTGGAAGTGTCCCCATCCCAAGTCCGTCGTCCTGTTGTAAGTTGTTGTGTCATGACTGAAGTGTTGTCCTTGTTGTTATGCATTTTGATTGTTGAGTATTTATTTATGGTTAGTGTTCGAGTAATTAATCTTATTTGATAAGATAATTAATTAAAGTTGTCTTGTTGTTTTGATTTAATTGCGAGTTAGAAAAATGTTAAATTTAAATATATTGTAAATTAAAAAGGTATTTAATTAATTAAAGTGCAAGAAATTAAATTAAATTAATATTGTTGAGAATAATTAGATATTATCTTTTTATTAATATTAGATTAGAAAATCATGTGAGGATAATATCTAGATTTAATAAATTATTTTAATTAAAATTGTAGATAAGTTGTGCTTTTAAAAGCTGGAAAAAGGACCAATAAGAAAAGAGGATTTTTGAGAAAAGAAAGCAGGAGAGCTTTATTGAATCTTTATTTTGATTTATTATTTTTATGAGGAGATTATTCACAGATAGAAGCTCTCTCTTTGTTTTGGATCTAGAAATAAAAAAATAAAAAGAAAGATAGTTTTGGTTTGGTTTTTTCTGGGTAAAAATTATTATGGATGAAAGAAAAGATGGATTTGGAAGAACGTTGAAGGCAGAAGATCGAGGAAAGAGCTGAAGGTAGGAGGAAATCGAGAGGAGGCTATAGAAGGGATTCTTCTTCGAACAAAGGACTCCAGGTTCCATAAAATTTATTATTTATTCTTTTTGTTCTGTAAAGAAAATCATGTCTGTAATACTTTGAATTGATGTTTTGTTTGAAAAAGGGTTTTGTTTGGTTGCGTTATATTCTTGAATGATTTCTATTGAAAACTATAATTAAATCTTTTGTAGTTTGTTAATACAATATGGTTGAGAAAAATACTGTTTTGAGAATGAAAATCATTTTATTATCAGATGGAATTTGTGTGCCAAAATTAATAGTGTCTAAAAAAAAATTGTCTGTCTTTTTATTCTATTATAATTTTAGAGATGAATATATATATTTATGCATTTAAAAAAAATATATATATATATACTTAATTAATTTGGTATTCTTTGGATGTTTTTCTGTAATTCTTTTTGTGCGAATTAAAATTTGATATAAAAAATATATATATATATAGGCTATATATACTTTTTAAAAGTATTTGGGAAGATTTTATTTTTGGAATTCATATTTTGTTTAGGTACGAATTTTTATATTAAATAACAACAAAATTAAAAAATATATATATATCAAAAAATAAAATAAATATATATATTTATAGTTTATGAAGGAGGTGGGGAAGTGGTTGGCGCTGGCCGTACCACCCCTGACCCCCTTCGTACTGCATAGTAGCAGCCACTAGGCTACGCACATCAGCCGTACACTGCTGTACACAGCCTAGTGGGGGCTGCAGCCTCCCTTAAGGGAGGTACGCAGTACTCCCTGCTGTTAAGGGTAGTTTAAAAGCTTTTTTTTTTAAATTCATTTCTTATTATTATCATTTCTATGTGTTATTTAATTTGATTATAATGTATTTCGAATTCGATTTCATGCGTATATATATATATTATATAATTTTTTTATTGTTATTTTATAAATTTTTAATAATATACTTTTATAAAATGATAATATATATATATATAGACTGCAGGAATCGGGTAGCACGACCCCCTATAAACTGCAGTGCACCTGGTAAACTTTTTAACGTGACCGGCGGCGCTGGCATGACACGCCCTCCGGTACCACGGGACAGGGGAGACTAGAACTCGTGACCAGCAGAGCCGCAACGGAATTACTTAGCCAACCGAGCTAGGGCCCCCGCCCATAAAATGATAAAATATTATTTTGATTGTTATTTTATAAATTTTTAATAATATACTTTTATAAAATGATATAATATTATTTTTTATTGTTATTTTATAAATTCTTAATAATATATAAAAATATAAATTATAAGTTTATTATATATATTTATAAAGTCTTATGTTGTGTTTATGAATTTTAAATGATAATTTTGTGAGAATTGCAATTATATAGTGTATTTGTGTGAACTGTAAATAAATTAGATGTTTTGAAATTGAATTGAGTCGAATCTTCTCAAGTAGTTGATTTATTTAATTGGGGAAATTTGTTGTTTATTTAAAGGAGTTTTAGGGTATTGATTATGTATTGTTTCCTCGAGATTATGCATTCTATTTAATTTTATTTTCTTAAAGTTGGGTTTAGGTCATGTAGAAAACCCTAGAGTTAACTTATTCAGTTATAGGATTCTAAGTTGTGGTTAGGTTTCCAGAGGCGGGGATTACAGTTGTGTAATTATGATCTCGTATTTTGATGCTTGGTCTTTGTTTTGGTCTTGGTTGTGTTTTAGTTTGTACTTGGATTGTACCAGTTGTGAAGGTCATGCATAGGATTGTGGGCAAGATGGTTAAGCCTCGCGGATGATTTATTTGATTAGTTCAGTATTTCTTTTATTCTCCATGTCAGGCAAATGGGGTTAAGTGTCTATGTAAGTCTTCTAGAGAAGTTCTCTAGAGTGGGATGTTTTGTGTAGAGGTTCAATTTGTGAATCACCTTGGGAATGGTGTAGAGTTGTACTATTATGTTGTACCCAATTTCCATGAACGAGGATTTGTGCCTCCTAGAAAATAGGAGAGGGTAATGAGATTTGTACCTCCTTTGGAAGGAGTGTATTTTCGTATTTGGTTTCCTCCAGTGTTCGGAGTGAGTTTCCTTGTTTTGTTTCCTCCTTGGATTGGAGAGGTTATGTTGTCTAGTTACTTATTGTGGCATTGTACCTTGTGTGTTGTCGATAAGAGAGTGGCTCTTTGTGGGGGTCCGGCACACAAAGGGGCGCTAGGGTAACTCACCTAAAGTTTAACTAAGTGATAATCTAAAAGAATTAATGGGGATCTTTCACACTAATAAAGATAAAGAATGTCTCTCTCGTGAAGCAAGTGAATGATAAGGCTTGAGATGAGATGGGATGCATAGTTTTGCGTGAGGGTTCGGCGGCCGGTAGAGGCAAGCCAAGGTAACCCAGGATGGGGGCCCAGTAGCCTAGGAAGGTTGAGCTAGGGTAGCTCATGGCAATTTATGCATGACACTCTTCCTATGTCAACAGTTAGTTAGTTATTGTGCGATGTATATGATCACTGTTCTCTAGAAGCATTGTAACCTTGTGTTAAGTGATATTGTGTCTGTAGTGGTTAAGTGATTTATTGATTTGTCTTTGGTTATTGTTGGAAGTAGTCTTTGATATTATGTCTTGAGTTTCATTGATGTTGTGATTATGACTTGTTGTTATGGTCTGAAGTGGTTTGTTGTTGTGCCCTTGGATTTGTCATTGTTGAGTTTCTAAGTGGTCTTTGATGTTAAGTTGTCTATTTGGTGTTTGTCTTTGTTATTGTTAGGCGTGCTTGGTTAGGGATCCTTCCTTGTCTACTCCCAGCATGGGGGTGGTTGGGTGGAACATGCTTCGCACCCCGTTGGGTTCCCTTTCTGTTGCATATGTATCTTTGTTGCAGGGTTTTTTGGCGGATGTTGTTGATCCAGTGTTCTTGTACCAGATGTATGTTATACTTCAGTTGTAATGTATTCATTGATGTATTGTCTCCCACATGTGTTGGGATGACCTTGTTGTAAATTGTATATGTGGTTATTGAGATATATTTTTAGACAGTTGTATTTTACTATCATTTGGATATAATGTTTATTCAGGCCATGTATTTATTCAGGAACGATCATTTGTAATAGTTGTGTTAAGCTGTGTTATATCTATGGTAATATAAATTCTCATATCTTTATAGTATCTTTCGTTGTCATATGTACATATGTTATGAATATGGTTATTGTTTAATAGATATTTTAAATGATGAAATGGGAATGAATAGATTTATGTAACTGTTTAACTATTATTTAATCTGTTGTCTTGGTTATGGGTTAGAATAGTAATTTCACCTCGTGTACCCCAATGGAATTAGTCGTGTAACTTAATACATTGTTATATTGAAATATTTAAATTCAATCTTATGTTCTTAAAATAAAAATTGTTCTGTTGTTATTAGTTCCTTTGGGGTTTGTACGGCGGGGCGTTACACTTGATAAGGGATAAAAAGATGATTTTTAGATGATTTATAATGAGAAGAGTTTAGAAAAGTGTAGAAATGTGTTACACTACTTCACAACACCTTCACAAGACATCATAATTTGAATATTAAGGACCTAATGTTAATACATAAGTTACATTGCAACATTAAATCAAATAAAAATAGGTCAAGAATCATTAGAGAAAGACCTAAAATGCCATGAAAATTTTAGAGATCCATTTTTCTATGGCACATTTAGCCCCACTTTAGTAAGAGGATGAACTTGCTTCATACTCACACTAAACTAGCCATGCATATCAAGAGGGATCCAAATGCACTTATGCTAGCAAGATGGAATAAAAATATCAAGAGGGATGATTAAGCCCCCAAGATGAAGATCCCTTGGAAAAATAAACATAAGAACAAAGGAACACATGTGTGAAAGGAAAAGAGAGAAGGAAGATGAAAAGGAAAAGTTAGATCAAGCTTCAATTGTTTCTTCAGCTAGTTGTGGATTAGATCTAGGTTGTTTGTCCAAAAAAGAAAATTTATACTCACTCTGGGGAAATGAAACTAATGGCTATCTTCTAGGTGAGAAGGCCTAAAATGTGAAAAAAATACATTGGAGTGGTATTTGTAGACATTCAAATTATCATGATTGATATCATGCACTCGTTCCTGACTAACATCAATTCTTCTTGAATCACTTATTTACTAACCAATTAATTGAATAATCCTTATTTAATTAAGTCATCATAATTCCTCTTTTAATTAAATAAATCAACTTTATTTTATTAAATCATAATTCCTATTCTTTTAATTAAATAAATCATTTTATTTAATTAATCCTAATGTTTCTCTTTTGATTAAATAAACCATTTTATTTAATTAAATCCTAAGGTCATCTCTTTTAGTTAAATAAATCATCTTTTGATTCTATCTAATGTTCTTCATTTAATTGAATAAATCAAATTTTATTTAGTTAAATTAAATAATGTTCATTATTCCTCTCAGTTGATTTAAATAAATCTAAAAATATAAATCAAATGTCATATCAACTAATTCTATCTAAATTTAATTAAATCCTAATTAATTCTAACTCTAATCCTTAAATCCTTTAGCTTTTACAACTTGCACATATAAATAAATTTATTTGATTTATTAATTCTTCTATTTCCATTCAAAAATGGCATCTCTTTGGAATATTCCCTCAATTTGAAATCTCCCTCCCAAAGGACATGTCCTCCAACATGGAATTTATGGCTCTTACATGTTCTTTTTCTTGAGCCAACTTGAACTTAACTCATCTTACAACTCTTCCTCCACAAGCCATCTTTTGAATTTCAAATTCCACCGATATGCATTAACTTGCACATTGTTCAAAATGTGCCCCACCTCTCTTCAATAGCATTTTGAAAAGTGGCACAATGCCATTGGATCAATTTTATTCCCACATTCTTTTTATTTCTCATTCCTCCATCCTTATTTCCTATAAATAGAGGACTTCTCTATTGATTTGGGATCCACAACTTTATGCAAGATTACTATCTACAGATTTGAGCAAATTCATCCACCATTTTCATTGAAGTTTTCATGGTTTTCATTAATCTTAGCTAGGTTATTGAAAAATTTCATCAAGGAGCACACAATAATCATCAAGTTCATCAAAGATTTGTAAAGAATTGGGAAATGGATTCTTTCTACATCAAAGAAGCACCAATTTCCCCATGGGGTGATGGTTTGAATGTTTTGAATAAGATTTATTAGATTTCAATAGATTTCATTTGATATTCTATCTTGTTTTCTTGTTCATTTTATTCAAATGAATTGCATGGGGAATGTTTGTTATAGATATTTTTATTGACTAACATTGGTTTTTTTTATCATGTTGGAATAGGTCTAAACCAAGCATTCACATTTTGGCACTAGAGGGAGGGAACACCTTTCAAAATTAACACATTTTTTTCATCAAATTATGCCATTTTTTCAAATTTTTATGCTTTTAGGAAACAATGATGCTGAGAAGGAAAACAACGATGCTATTAGTCTAGTGTCACTATATAGTGACATTGCCTTTGCTTGAAAATGTGATGTTGTAGTGATTCACTACAGGGTCGGGCTAGTCAAACTCCAAAGGGTGATGCTAGGAGAAAATAGTGACACAATCACAGTCTCTATTTTTCCATAGAGTGACACTATCTTCACCAGAGTGACGCTGACTTCTACAAATAGTAATGCCTTCATGGATTGTGACACTGGAGTTGGATAAAAGGTTAACTTTCAAGTTTATTTTAACATATGCCTTTTTTTATCACCCTAAACTTTTAACCTATTTGTGGCTCTATTTTCTATAGATTGAATAGATTTTGTAGGTGAAGGTGATTAAGTAGGAAAAAGGGAAATAAAGAGAAGGCTTCTTATGACACTATCTCATGATTGTAACAAGTGTTTTTAAACAATCTGGGAACAATTATAATCCCATCTTTTATGATATTGTTATCTTTAGTTTTAGGACTCAAATAAATTTTATTTGATTTTTAAAAAGAACAATAAAAGGGTTAAAAGAACTTTAGGAACTTACTAGAGTTGGTGTTGTATTTTAAGAATTGAACAAACAAATCCAAACATTTGATCTTGGGGCTATAAAAAGAATCCATTACTACTTTTTAAGGTCTAAAATGAACACACGTCTTCTTTGTTTTGTAATTTTTTGTACAAACTAATACCATTTAAAAGGCATATGCACTTCTCTTGTACTTCATGGCAATCTTGAGAATCAAAAGTCTTTTAGCGATATTAAGTTGTTTAGAAATAATTGCCTTCACACTTCAATTTGGTATTTTAAAAATTGAAAAAATCTTGATAGTGTGAGTTAAGTATATTGTGTGTGTTCTCTCTGTGTTCATGCAAAAAAATATTGATGAAACTAAAAATTTTCTTGCTTGCTATTGTTCACCTTTAGAGGGGCTTTCCTAAGACCATTTTGAAGGTGACTCCAACCAGTTTTTCACTCGGGTTGGTATACAAATGGATAAGATTAAACTCTCAAGTCCTCATGGTATGTAGGACTTAGTCATATAGTTTTTTTTAGAATGGGGTACTACTGTAAAAAGTATAAGAGCCTCTAGTAGGATTGATCAAATCCTTTATTGTCTTGTTGGATGCTTGTAAGGTGCCATGCCCTTGATTACCTTGAATAAGAACTAATTTGTATAGAGGCCCCTTACTATTTGTTGATGCAAGATTGGACATTCTAAAGCCGTCCCACCTACTTGTTATTCTTTGTAGAGATAAAAATTTTGTCATGGGAGATTAATGAGAACTAAAGCTTGGCTAACTCATAGAAATGAGTTTCATGGAGGGGAGCCAGTGTGGTCAAGCTTCTATTCATCTGCTCTAAATAAGTGCAGTTATATTTATCCAAGTGGGAACTCAACAAATATTGTCTCTTTCTATCCTAGGTTTTTGCATCATTTTGGAATCAAAACACTTTGGTTGGATCTAAAACATTGGAAAACAAACATTCAACAAAATCATGAAAATTTCAAACCCTTTAGGAGGAGAAAATATTTTTGAAAAGTCCAAGTGTTACTACTTGTCCTAAGGGATTTCATCCTTAGAGGCTTCTAAGTATTTGGATTTATATCTCAATTTTCTCACTAAAGTCAACATTAGGGAACTATTGCCTTGATTTTCTTGATTTCCACATAATGGACCTTGTGGGATGAAAAGAAATTGAGACATTATACATTGAGTTCAAAAGCTAATCAAGAAAGTGTTTGTGGTAAAAAGGACTCATTAAGCAAAGATACAAGACAAATTTAACCTCACATGTGTTTTCTCAAATTATTTCCTACAAGATAAAAATCTAGAAACCAAAGTCTAAAGTTCTTAGTCCAAGAGCTCCCAAGAAGCATCTCTCAACACTCTATGAATATAGAGAGAGGTTGCTATTCAATTTCTACAAATGTGCATCAAAGAACAATCCCAATTTGTATTCATTTTACTATTTTCAAAATCCAAGTCTTTTTCAAAGGTTTGAATTTCTCACATAGGAAGTACAACATGTTCTTCAATACCAAGGTCTTGTAAACAAAAGCTACTCTAGGTTCACATAGGATCAAAATCAAATACCTTCATTCATTCTTAAACATCAATCCAAAACCATCTCACAAAAAATATTAGAAATCTTGAAAAAATCCTTCATGCAAGACTTTTGGAAAATCCTTTAAACCAAAAAATCAAAATCATCTTGTTTGGAAAATTGTGTGTAGATGCACCCTTCTCCATACACTTGGTTAAATTATCACCTTGTGAGAAAGTTTATCCCAATATAACATCCAACATCCTTTGATCCTTAACATCTTAGACTTTCTTTTTGTACCTATAGTTTAGATCAATATAAGGAGATAGAGGTTCACCTCCCACATTCCTAAAAACTGATCCTTATTTTATGGTCCAAACTAGATCTCAACACAAGAAAAACATGGAATCAAATAAAGAAACATAGATACTTTGAGTGACTTGAGTCAAACTACACCAAAAATCAATCCCATTGGATCTAGCAATCCCCCACTCAAGCTTCCTCAACTTTCACAAGATCTTCAAGAGTTAGGTTGCCAAGTAGAGGATATTACCAACAACATCCTATGAATGACCCAAGATGAGATAAGAGAAATGGTCCAAAACCATGAAAATAAAAAAATTATCAATTCCATGATGAGACTTAATCCTTTGCAATACATGCTATAACTAGCAAAGGAAGGGGATAAACCCCCTTTTGATTATGCTATAAGCACTATTGTGGAAAAACCTCTTGGGATTATGCCACTGGTCTCATTCACACCTTCCTTCCAAAGCATCATTCAACCCATCCCATAACCAATTTCATATCATGTTGCAATTAAACCCATAGTTACCAAGGGGAGTTCATTGCTTCATTCTCTTCAAACACATCCCCTTGTAAACAACCAAGACTTGGATGCAAACACCATCTTGGGTCAATCTCTCCCACTAGATCCAAAACACCCATACATTTTTCTTTTCTTTCATGACAACAACAATTTCTCTACCTTCTCCATAACATTGACATGTCCTCTTGACATACAAGTCTCTCTCCCCATGACTTCAAAAGGAGAAGGTGGAATATTTCGACAAGGGGGAATCTTTGATACCTCATTATCATCATTTTCTCAAGGAAACACACCACCCATATTCCCACCATTTTCCCCTCTACCACTAACATCTACACTAATCCTTAGTTTAGGGAAACCCCCTTTACCAACCCTTAATCAACAAAATCAAAAAAATCCTCCAATCATAAATCAAACCAACATACCAAATCCTCCGATCATGCCACCAATATTGTAACACTAGGTGACACCAATCCAAACAACAAAGACAATCAACACATCATCTACAACACCCAAAATACCTCAAAATGTGGTTTCCCAAGGGCCTAGCATATCAATTGCACCATCTACCACACAAAATCCTATTGTCAACCAAACAACACCTCAACAAACTCTCATCACAACATATCACACCATTCCAAATCCACCACCACCACCACCACCAAGACCAAACATGGAAAACCAATACAACATCACATTGCAAGTAGCTCAACAAGCCTACCAAAAAACACTTAAGTAGTTTCAAACTCAACAAGCCACACAAGTTGCACAACAAGCAGCTCAACAAGCGTAGGTACAAAAAGGTGCACAAAAAGCTTCCCAAGCATAAGATTAAGATTTGTTGTGACAACAACAAGCTTCCCAAGCTATGCAAGAGACACAATCCACACAAGCAACAGAAGTCACACAAGCTACATAGGCTGCCTAGGTTGCACAAGCCACCCAACAAGCTCAAGCTCAGGCACAAGCCCAATATCAAGCTCAACAACCACAAGCACAAGCAAAATACGAAGCAGCCTAGAAACAAAAATATTAGCAAGCTTTAGAATAGTACCAAGCACAACAAGAAGCAACTCAACAACTATCCCAACAACAAGCATTTTTGGTGCAAGTAGCAAAACCAACAATAAGCATTATTGGAACAACAACAATTACAAGCATACCAAAAAGCATTGATCACATAGAAAAGTTTATAACCACCTCCCAAAAATATTTAAAACACTCCACCTAACAATCAAATGATCAAAACACCCCAAAACACATTCATCCCACTAGATGATCAACAAAATGATGTGACAACACAAATCAAATTGCTCTCGCAACAAGTGCTAGACCTTCAATCTAGAAAAACAACAAAAAACTAAACAATTTGTGCCCCTATCCATTTGATAGAAGCATTGTGATGCTTCTCTTTCGAAAGGTGTTTGAAATCCCTAAATTTGACAAATATCATGGGATGGGTAATCTTGAAGGTGACATCAGGGAATTCTAGGTACATTATATGGAATTTTCATATATCAACATATATATAATGTGACTATTCCCTTGAATTTTGGTTGGAACAACAATGGAATGGTTCTCTCATCTTCCTCCTAGAAGAAAAAAGTTCCAAGAAATTTTGGATGAATTCATTAGAACTATGCATTCAATATAGGCATGGATGTGAGTCTAGAGGAACTATTTGCTCTCAAACAAGCTAAGGGGAAAACATTCACATCCTTCCTACAACAATGGTGATCCAAGTCTAACAGGAGTAAATGAACCATGCCATAAGAACAACGAATATGCACTATCATCCCCAATCTTGAAAAAACCTTGTCCTTCCATCTAAAAATGCAATGCATCACCACATATGACCATTTGATACTCAAGGCGCTCAACATCAAAAGAGCCCTTATTGCACAAGGGGGGACACCCTCATATCAAGAATATCAAGATAACCACCCATCAACTAGTTACAATGAAAAACCTCACACATGGGCAAAGAAAAAAAATGTCACTAATGATGGTGTGGTTGATGCAAAGGTCATAATCACTACCCCAAAACAAAGTACACAATCATACCAACAACCGCAAGGAAATAATCGAAACAACACACAAGCTAACGTAGTATCACAACAACCCAACAATCAAATAGTCAACAATATAAATAATCAAAGGGGACCACCCCCACAAAACAAGTATCCCTAAAATGAAAATACATAGCCCTTAGGGAATCAATCAAATATGTCATGAAGAAATTGGTAAAAGAGAATCTTAGTAAAATCCTTGTTTATGAGAATTATCAAGAGCCCCAAGTGAAAGCACCTTGGTGCAATGAAAACCATCTTTGATATTTTCATCAAATTAAGGGACACATGATGACCAGTTGCATGAGATTAAAAAATTTGATCCAAGACCTTATCGATGAAAAAAATATAAATGTTAAACAATCTATAGGAAATTAGGTCCTAAAGCTATACACGGATCTGATGCTAGATCACAATAAAGGGAAAAACCATGGAAAGAGAAAGTATGGAAATGTAAACTATGCTTACAATCACGGTGTTGTGTCCTTAGATGAATGGGTTATTTTTGTTAATCTCAAGCAAGCCAAGGCCGATTGTGGAGTCACCACATGTGGTGGCACGGTTAACATTTCTAGACCATCCCAACCATCCAAGGCACTATCCTCTAATCCAAACTTCACTCCCAATGGTTATAATGTCTTGGACTAGCTGAAAAGAACCCTCACTCAGATTTTCATGATGGAGTTACTAAGGATCTCACCCGCACATAGAAAAATTCTAGAGGAAGCATTAGCTTCATCCACTATCCTCATGGATCTTGATGCTCACTAGTTCCAAGCTATGGCTAGAAAAATAACCACCCCACATCTCCTAACATTTTCTTATCAGGACTTCCCAATGCAACCATCTCAAAATCACACTCTCCATCTTGAAGTCCTAGTCCATAAAAATAAAGTTAAAAGGGTCTTGGTGGATGGTGGTGCATGTATAAATATTTGTTCAGTCAAGCTAATAAAGAATCTGGGATTCTCCAAGGATGTCATTGAAAAGGGTAAAATTATTACAATCTAGGCATATGATGATCACGAAAGAGTGTCTCAATGCACTATTAAAATTCCTATTCAAGTACGGTCATGCATCATGGAAACCACATGTTAGGTCCTTGACCTTTATTTACCTTATAATATCCTATTTGGGTGTCCATGGATCCATTGGATGAAAGTTTTCACATCCACCTTCCATTAATGTGTCAAGTTTTCCTACCAAAATCAAGAGTTCATAGTCCATGGTGATCCCCAACCGTTTTATTATTTCAAGAACCTGGAAGCCAAGTACTACAAAATCCCTTAAGTCTCAAAGAATGATGAAGGACCTACAACCCCATATGTAGACCCATCTACCTTAACCTCCACTTCTAAGACATAGACACCTAGCATTCTTGACATCTTTGATATTAAAGTCATTATCAAAGACAATGTGTGTGGGGATTACAAAATGAAAAATAGTTCCTTTGTAGTAGGAGAGTTACCTCAATCTCCTAGGTCTCACAGGTAGCCCCAACCATTTGAAAGATCATCCCAAACTTTCAAAGTAGACCTCTCCAAATTTAGATGTTGGGGAGACCTAAGTTGGGAAGTGGTAGATGAAAAAGACATCAAGTCTGCTATACCAAGATAAAAAGGCTCGTGCTTGATCTTCCCATGGATGATAGCAACAAAGGACTACAAATGATGCTTGGTATGGGCTATAATAGAAGTAAGAAACTTGGAAAGAATTACAATGGTCTTCTAGTACCTATCATTCTTGAGAAGTAGATAAGGAATCTTGGTCTTGGATGTTCTCCTCTAAAAATAACCATACATGGAAAAGTGCTTCAATTAGAAAAGTTAAAGCTCCCCCTTAGTTACCAGTATCCATAGGTTCACCCTTAGACAACTATACCTTTGACATAATAGATGTGTGTGATGAGGATCCCATAACTAACTTACCCATACTATTCGAGGATTCCTCACTTATTATGATTAGTACCCTATATTTTGAGTTAAACAACCAAACCAATGAGCTAAACTTAGTCTACCCCCAACTCATCGATTACAACCAACGAGGACCACTGATTCTGGACATATTCAAAAAATGATGAGGCTCTCTTAGAATTCATGGGATTGTGGGATACTATACCATGTGGATATCACAAAGCTAGGTTCAACATCATGATAGACACACATTCCTTCTATGGGGAGACAATTGAATCCCTTAGTCACAAAAGTGAAAATTTAAGAATAATATCTAGGTTTTTGAGTGAAAACAACACTATGAAACTCTCTGACGCAAAAATAGTAAAAAAATAGGATGCATCCATTGGTGAAAACCTCTTTGAGGTGTGAAAGGATGAGGGATTCAATCTTCCCTTTAGTGCTATTCATTAGGATAAGTCAGTAGTCTTAGCACAGAAGTGCAATCTAGTCAACTTAGGAATAGAAGATATTCCACATATCACCTTCCTTGCATAATTAGTCTTGATAGAAGAAGAACTCCTAAATTTGTTTCTAAGAGAAAGAAACATAAAATTTGCATGGACTTGTGCCGACATGCCTAGCCTTGATCTAGAAGTTATGATTCACCACCTAGCTATATATCCCCAAGCAAAGCCAGTAAGAGAAAAGTTGAGAAAGATGCATCCACAAATAGCATTATTGGTCAAGATGGAATTATAGAAGCTCCTTGATGCTAGTTTCATACAACCAATTGATTATCTAGAGTAGGTTTCAAATCTTGTACCTATTCCAAAGTGGCATTTGCATCTGCACTAACTTTAGGGATTTGAAAAACATGTCCACAGGATGATTTTCCTCTCCCAAACATCAACATGATTGTGGATATGACTATACGGCATGAAATGCTATCACTAATGGAAACATTCTTAGGTTACAATTAGATCATGATAGATAAGGATGATCAACGCAAGGCAAATTTCACTTGTCCATGGGGGACATATTACTAGAATATGATGCCACTGGGGTTGAAAAACATAGGAGCTACCTATCAAAGAGCTATGGCACTAATATTCCATGGCTTGATTCATAAAACCATGGAAGACTATGTGGATGACATATTGGCCAAATCAAAGAAACATGGGGATCACATAGCAACATTAGGCTCCATCTTTGATAGACTAGAAGAATACAAGGTAAAATTCAATCCAAAACAAGTGTGTCTTCAGGGTATAATCAAGTAAGTTACTAGGGTACTGTGGACCCTAAATATGCATTTTTTCTAAAAAACAAACAAGCATGAGTATGGTTAGTTAAATCAAGAAAATCAGATATATAATCCCTATGAAATAATTGCTCATGTTATCTATGCAAACAAAGTAAGTTATCAACATAAGCTAAGTGAAAGCATAAGAAAAACAAGAGTCAAATTCTATCCCATAGTGGATTGGTGCTTCTATGGAAAGAAGCCCTTTCCAAATCCTTGCTAAAATAAGCTAAATGTTGCAAATGATGAAGATGGTGTGGAAAAGATCAGTTCTCAAATGAAGAGAGTGACCTTGCATCAACTTTGTGGATGGATTTGTGTAGATTGTTGTGGAGGATTTGCTCAAAGATGAAGCTTCTATTTAAGGATTTTCAAATGATAAGTGTTGAAGAGGGACCAATGTGGGACTAAGATTGGACCAATGAAAGAAGGGCACTTGTCATCATGTGAGTGGTTGATGCATGTGCAAGATTTGGGAAATGTGCCCAAGAGGGGGGAAATTTGAATTCAAATTTGTGCAATGAATGCTGAGTTTAACTTTGGAAGGGGACATTTAAGAGGCATGTAAGGCCTCATAAATGCTCTGTTGGGTGTACATGTCCACTTGGGGGGAGATTCAAACTTGGAGAATATTCTCCCTTTATGCCAAGTTGAAAATAAAGATTTTGATAAATCAATTAAATGCAATTTCATGTATAAGTGGCCAAATCTAGAGAATGCAAGTGGGTGAGATTAGCATTTAATGATGGTTAGATTAAATTAATGATGATTAGATTCGCTTAATGGTGTTTAGATGATTTTGACTTTTAGGACTTAAATATTTCATTTATTTAAATGATAAAAGGATGGAAGATGCATTTTTGAGATTTTAATTAAATAAAGTTTGATTTTATTAATTAAAGGATGATGTGCATAACCTTAGGACTAAAGACCTTATTTTCCTAGCGAATGGATTTGTTGAATTTGATTTATTCAATGAGAAGATGACTATGCATAATGCTAATTTTATGTGTCTACATTTTTCCCCTCTTTGAAGCGATGTACTCATTGTATTGGTTCAAAGAATAAACTTTCTGCGATCAAAATTTAAAATTTTTCTAATTTTTCAAATGCCACAGTAGAAAGAAGTACACTAGTACATTGCCCCCTTGAGAGATCGAGTGAAAATATTCGATTTGAGGGTCGATCTCGTGATAAAGAGGTTCAAAATGGATGGTTATGGATGATGATGCAAATGAGATGATTTTTAAGATGCTTAGACTAAAAGATCTATATTATGATGATGATTAGGCAATGCATGTGAAATGATCGATGTTTCCTATTATGTATGATATGAATGATATGTGGTATGCTGACAGTTTTGTGGATGTAGGATGTATTTATGATGGTGCATGATGGATACAGGATGGATGCATAATGGATGAATTGGATGCATTGGTGATGATGATGTTAGTGAGGAAATGAGATGATGACAAGAGGATCCCACAAGTCCATGATCTGATGAGACTTTATTAGAGATGATGATGATGATAAATGATGATGATGATAAATAATGATTTTCTTATCAAGGATAGGAATTTTAAAAGGGCTACTTACCTTATGTTTGATTACACACATAGATACAATGCATCAAGGTATAAATAACTAGGATGGCATTATACCTATTGCGATGGAATTTGACTCGACAAGCAAATAGGAGTATTATTGTTCACACTTGACATATGAAAACCTTGCTAGGACGTACCTAACAAAGCAAGTATTCATCGAGTTATTTTACAAGAACGTCCAACAAGCACAACAAACAAAAGATAATGATTGTTGCCCCATTCCTATCTCTCTAAATCCTTTGTTTGGATATCATCGAGAGGTCCTTGGAATGAGCGCAATAGGATAAATCAAAAGAAAAAACCAAGTACGCAAACAAGTCAATGTTCTTCATATCTCCAGCCAGAGGGATGTGGTTTGATAGTCCATAAGAATCCAAAGTGATATCCATAAATGATGCCCATTGTCAAAACGATATATCCCAGAACATGCATTGTATAGGATGATGATGATTTGATAAGTTGATTGATAGGCTATTGATATAAGGTTGATTGACATGTTTCAAAATGATCAAGAGTTTGATTTTGTGTTTAACAGTTTGTTGTTTCGATTTTGATTTTACGATTGAAGCTTTCTTTTGCTGACTGCTATGATTGTTTCTATTTGCATTGCCAAAGGATGAAGGTGATGATTAGTTTATTATGGATGATTGATTATTGTGGGTGCAAGAGAGATGAGATGGATGGATTTTTAAATATTTGGATGTTTTTGACGTTTTGAAATGTTTTAAGGTTGTTTTTGGGTTTTTGGATTTTGTGTTTTTTTGAATGTTTTTGGATTTTGATGTCTCAGGGGCTGATCAAAGATTAGCCTTGCCTACGTTTAAGCTCAAAGACAATGTAGTTTAGATTCCAATGTTTTTTATGTTTTTTGTTTTATGGATGCTTTTGTAATTTTTTATGTTTTGGATGGTTTTGGATTTTTCGCATGATTTTGAAGATTTGGATATGGATATGTGTGATGGTATCAGTGCTCTATTTGAGGATTTTGTTGACAACCAAGCTAAGGTGGATTGATTGGATGGATGGATGGATGATGATGATAACATTGTTGAGGATACACAACAATGCAAGGATTTGATTTATCAGGATTGATGGTGATAACATTGTGGAGGATGCACAACAATGTAAGGATAGTGTTAAGCAACACAAGGATATCTTAAGATGATGATTTTTTGGTTGGATTTGATTGATCATGATTGATGAAGCTTGGTTTGAAACAAAAGATGTTCGAATGATTTGATGTGATGTTGACGTGCAAACTAGTTGCAACTGATAGTGATTATTTGGATTGTTGTTCGAAGAAAGATAAAGCTTTGATAAGGAATGTTTGTTCATCAAAATATGCCATGGGCTAGTGATTTGGATTTTTTCTCACAAGTGGTTTGACCAATTTGATCTCACATTTTCCAATGTTCGGATCGCCACATAAGTCGGAGGATATATATCAAGATTTATTCTCGAAGCAAGATGTACATATCTACCCCTAGTGTCTAGCAATGTATGGAATGGCATGGATGGATGCTTGGATAGGCATGTGGATGGATGGATATGGATTATCTTGTGATAAGATAAGGTATTTGGATAACAAATGCTCATTTGGATAATGCTTTAAGGCTCAGATAATGCTACATAGGATAGGATCAATGAAAATAGACCCATGTCAAGATGTTTACCATAAGCAAGCATAAAATGTGCCCCAAACCTTCATCAAGATCAAGATAATTTGGATGATGGATGTAGTTGCATAAAAGTGAATTGGATAAATTGTTCATGGATGAATGGATGAGATGGATGGAATGCTCGATTTATTACAAATGAGATGAGATGCTTCTACTTGAACTGGCACACATAGATGCTCAATTCTACTCATGATGCTTGTTTGTCAGGTTTTCGTCATAGTTTTTCCCAAAGCGTTGCCCATGTGGTTTTCACTAGAGGATGATTTTTTTCTTTACTGTTTTCAATCCTTTTTCTATTTTTTTTTGGATTTCTTGCTTTTTTTATTTTCTGGTATTTTTCTGAAAGTTTTTAAGCTCATGCTGAATCATAAGGATTTTCTAATGTAGATGCCCCTGTCATAATGTGCCATCGATATCCTACTTGAAGAAGTTGCTTTGCTAAGATATGTGCTCTTGAATGCAAATTTTGGGATTCTTGATCTGCTTTATTGATACCAAGGTTAACTCTATCTCTGTGCGCACATCGTAATAGAATGCCTTCAGAATCCTTATGATGAAGGGTCGTTGCCAATACTCATTCAATGTAAGAATTGGATATTATGCATGGGGGTGTGGATGGAGTGTGTTTAGGCATAAAAGGTGGATTGGTTGATAGTTTGGAACCTTTGACTCTCCAAACTTGGGATGGTGAGCAATGATGGGAGGATATGAAAGTGTGCATGGAATTGGGACCAACTGCTTGATATAATTTGTACGTCGCTTGAAAAGACTGCTTTTTCTTTTGCGGACCTCTTTGATGGATACTTTTATCTTTTTTTTTTTTCCCATAGTTTCTTTGACTGATGGAGTTTGATAGGGATAATATTTCTTTGTATTCCTTGGTATCCATATGTATTTGATTTGTCCATTATTCTTTTCTGATTCTTTTTCTTTGATAACTTTCTTTGTACTTTGATTTAATTCTTTCTTTTGACATTGGTCCCAATTCGTGGATGCGGTGATGGGTGGATGAAGATTCATGACGTGGCTAGTTGTAGTATTGGCATCGGTTTCATCATAAGGATTCTTCGTGCTCCCTATGTTGAGGTTTTCTTGAGATGAAGTTTCCCCCAGTATGGTGGAGGTAGTACCTTTAGGCTTTGATTTTTCTTGTTCTGACATGCTTTGACAAATGACTACTATAGATGACATTGTTTCGATTTTCTGCTCTACTAACTCTGGATTCTATTGTTCTGTCTGATTTTATTCCTTGAGTAGGTAATGCTGGTATCTCCATATATGATTTCTTTAACCTGGATTTTGGATATATCTAATATCGATGTTGGAAACTCAATAACTTGCTCTTGTTGTGTTGTAATGTTAGAAGTAAAGGAATCCTGTTTTGAATGAAGATCATCTACATGTCCATCCATAGAAAGCATCTCATAGGTAGATGGAGGAGTATGTGCTACATGGATATGATTATCTTGCATAGATAGGAGAGTGTCCATTAGATCATTGTAGTAGCTTGAAGATGTAAATTCTTGATCTTGAATGATTTTGAAATTGCTTTCGACATGCTTTGGATCAAGTTCTTGACGTGGGTCAATTTCATAGGATGGATTGCTTACAAAGGTTTCTTGGATGTCACCATTAGACATGGTAAGTGGTTCAATATCTTCAAGTGTCGAGTCCAGGGTTCCTTCAATATCTATAATGATGAGGTTGAAGGAGGTCAACATGTCTTGGAAGGAACCATTGCTAGAGTTTGGTGAAGTATTTTGATCATGCTTTGGCATAAATGCTTGAGATATATCCTCTAACTCATAGGGAAATGTAGAGACATTTTTAATATGATCATTGGTCAACGAATTGTGCATTATGTCAATTGGATCAAATAATCCTAACACTCCTTGAAAGAGATCACTAAAAAGTGGCTCTTGATGTATGGTGAGTTGATCATTGGATTATGTAGATACATCCTCAATGTGCTTTTCGATGGAGAGGTTTTGATCATTGTTTTCGACAATTGTGGTGGAGAGATTGTGAATGTCTTTGACCATAGGGTCAAGTGATGTTGACATTTCTTGAATTGGATTGTTGTTGGGTATTGTTGGTTGATTTTGATCATGATTGAATTACGACTCTTGATGTATGTTGATTTTATCATTAGACAAAATAGAAATAGCTTCAAGGTGCTCTTGGATGGATAGATCTTGATCATTGCTTTTAGCCATTGTGGTGGGGAGATTATGAACACTATCAATAGTGGTTGAATGTTCATTATTATCCCCAATAGTTATCACTTTTTGTATTTGTGTGTGTGTTTGTTGTGTAGCTCGAGAGGCTTGGGCAGATTTTTGAGTTTTCCTTTCTTATTGCAGGGCTAGATATTGTTGGATGGCCCCTTGGTAGGCTTGGTGAGATTTTAGCACAATGTCATATTGTTTTGTTGTGTTTGGTTTTGGTGGTAGTGGTGGTGGATTCGGAACCATGTTGGATGTAGTGAAAAGTGTTTGAGATACGCTCGGAGCGATCATGGTAGTGAGGGGTTGAGATGTGATGGGGGTGAGAGTGGTGGTTGGAGTGATTGAGATGATAGGAATGGTCAGAAAGACTGAGGTGATAGGTCCTTGGGATATCGTATTTTGATTTGGGATCAATGTTTTTATTTCATTAGATACCATCCCTTGGTGTGATGTTCATGGTATATTCAAAGGATTTGTCTTGATGATTTTAGGTGGATTGATTTGAATGGAGTGATTGGTGCTAGGTAAAGGGGGAAGCTCTAAACCAAGGAATGATATAGGTAATGGTGGTGGAGATTTCCCTTGGCGCAATGACTCAACTATCTTAGTAAGTGTTGCAATTTGATCTCGCCAAATTTGATCTTGATTTCAATCTTGACTCCCTGATATATTTGATTTGGATTTTGTTTAGGCAGATTTGGAGTGTGTACTTGTGTTTGATTTTGGAAAATGTTCTAATTTGTGATGACACTTAGATTTGGCAGGATAAGTTGGAATTTACCATTGTTCATGTTGGGAATATTTGTATGATTTGCAAGCATATTTATCCCAAAGTTTTCCGGATTCATGTTTGGAAAACTTGTACTTGGTACATTCTCATTTGGCTTGTAGGGATTTGGTGGGATGACATTGTTTGTTTCAAGGCTCATGCATTGATTGTTCGATTGTTAGACTTGTAGGTTTGGACTTGGATATACCATCAGGAAATGTTTTTCAATCTTTGATTTGGGAATATTCACACTTGTTGTTCTATTGATGTTTGTCAAAGGTAATGGTCCCATGTATGGATTGTATAAGTGTGAGTTTTGATAATCAATCGGCATTGTAAGGCTTTGAAGATTCAATTGATTTGGATTAATCAAGATGTATGGATCAAGTTTATATTCCATGTTCTCCTTGTGTTTTGACATTGTTGCAAAAGTGATTTCTAAGGTTCTTAGGACCAATGATGAGATGAAGGATGGAAAGGGGAAATGATATGAGTGTTGAAAATTTAGGGACTTTGGATCAATGCTAGACTTAGGGTTTTATTTTGATTGGTTTTGATTTGGATGATGAACTTGTAAACTCTAAGATGTTGGATGTGATCTTTGGGATAAACATTGTTCAAGAAAGTGATAATTTAATTAAGTGTGTGAGGAAGGATTCATCCAAACACACTTAACTAAGCAATTGACTTTGATTTGGTTTTAAGGATGATTTACCCAAGTCTAGGATGATGTTTTCAAATCTCTAAAGTTGTTTGTGGGATGAAGATGATAAATGTTTGAGATGGATGAAGTGTTTGATTCGATCCTAAGAAAGACTTAGAGAGACTTTGTTTACTAGGCCAAGGTATTGAAGAACACACTTTTCACTTAGAGTAATTTCAAACTCAAAAGACCAATGTTTTGCATGAAAATCGTATGACCAAAACATATCAAGCACATGTGTGGGGTCCAATTTGTTCTTTGCTTAATGAGTTATTTTTACCACAAACACACTTCTTGATTAGGTTTCAAACTAAATTTCCAATGTAAACTTATTTTCATCCCAAAAAGGTGCTATGTGAAAGTTCCAAAAAATTAGGACAAGGGTTGCCTAATGTTGACCTTTGTAAAAGAAAATTAAGATGTAAACCCAATTACTTAGAAACCTCTAAGGACATAGTCCCAAGGGTAAGCAATAGTTCTTGGGTTTTGTCAAAGGTATTTTCTCTAACTAAGGGGTTTCAAATTCTCATGATGATGTTGAATGATGGTTTTCCAATGTTTTCGATAAACACACTATGTTTTCAAATTGACTCATAAGCAATATAACACCCTAGCTCAATTGGAATGTTTTTCTTAGTGGGCTTGCCTCATGCCCTTCATAGTAGACGAGATGACTTTACATGCAACCAAGGATAAAATAAAAAGGTATGTTAAGAATGAAGTCTTAAGCTCTATATTTCAACCAAGATCGGACATGGCAAGTAACTTCTTGGAATCTAAGTTCCAATGCACCACTTTGATAAAATTGTTGGATGGACTAGATGGCTGCTATAAACAAGGTTCTTTGTGACATAACATCGGGGACATGGCACCTTGCGAGCATCCAGCAAGCCACTAAAGTCTTTAATCAATCCTACTAGGGGCTCTTATATGTTTTATGGTAGTACTCCATTCTGAAATACACTGTACGGCTAAGGCCTACATACCATGAGGACTTGACAGTTTAGTCTTATCTATTTATATACTGGCCCAAATGAAAAACTGGTTGGAGTCGCCTTCGAGTTCTCCTTTCAGATGTGTCTCTTAGGTAGGCCCCTCTAAAGGTGACTCAAAGCAATAAAATGCATTTTGAGTGTTTCTCTTTCACCCTAGATCACACGAAGCACAAGGGGAGAGGATACGCACTTCAAAATGCACCAAAAACAAGATCACTCAAATCAAACACTTGTTCATTTTAGCCCCAAAGCAATGATGAGTTCGTTTTAAGCACCAAAATGAAATGTTAAATTGCTTGTTCAATTTTAGCCCAAATTGAAAGTTTAGTTAGTTTCTAAAGTTTTTTTAAACCTTTTGCAATGAAAAATTGAAATGTTCTTTCTTTAGAGCCTCAAAAGTGATCTAGTGTCCTAAGAGCATAAGAAAAGAAACAAATTTTTAGGAGAGCTTTTATGGATAAGAGTGTTAACAACATAAAGTGTTCAAAAACACTTTGTTTTATGAGATATTAATGCCATCATAAGTCTTTACCTCCAAATTTCTCAACCTACAAAACCATTGAGGCCTCCAAAATAGAGGCCAAAAAGGCAATAAGTAACCTTGATGATCAATAATTAAAGAAAGCACCTATCATAAAAACTTGAACTTTACTTCTTTTTTCTATTTTCAAGCAAATTAGATGAATTGGGGTATAAAATAGAAAACAAATTAATGACAAGTACTTCAAACTCATAAGCATTAAATAGATGCTCTTTTTAGCTTTGTTACCCAATTCTCCAACTACTTGTGATTTTCTAATTCCAATGGCCAACTCCAATACCACTAATTATTTACGCAAACACTCCCTTCAATCAATGCAATGAAATATTATATATATGGGGGAACAAATAAAGCCATTCAAATTTATCACCTAGAAAATTTGATGCGTGTCATGCCAAATATATTTGGATTGAAATAAATGGTCTGTTTGAAAGCTATTGTTTAGGAGAAAAATGATATTTATGAGAATCGAAAACTAGTCTTGATTTTAAACTGACCAACTACCTACCCCCTTTTTAATGGATCAAACATTTGAAATAACTATTGTCTGGTTACTAGATAGGTAGTAAATGGTTATACAATTGAGAAAGACTCCTACATACTCATTACTAACCAAAGAAAAAATTCTTATTGAAGACAAAATACATTAAATAATATGGTAGACCACATACGATGGCAAGGAAAGTAGTCTTAGAACCACTATTATGAATGCGCCCATAGCTAAAAGCATTGATTGTGTGTCCTACAGGCTAGAGACTACACCTACACCAGCATAAAGGAGGAGTGTCCTGCAAGTTAGAGACTATGCCAGCATAAGGGAGGGAATACATAAAATCCTAAATGTGGCTATGATAAGACAGTGGAGAACATCCTTTGTGTTGAGAACTGAATTTGTGACTATCAACTACTCTTATCCATTGAATTTTGACCCTCTCAAGGCCCCACAAGACAATACATTAGCATAATTCATAGACAATTGAATTGAATATGTGAAGAATGTGCAATCCTCTTGCTATCTTCCTTGCAAAAACCAGCCCAGATTCAAGACTTTAATCTCAAAATAGTACAAAGTATAACAAAAAGTTGTATTTTAATTGAAGAGAACAGTCCTTTGTAACAAAATAGTCTAGATTCAGGGTAAAAGGCAACAGCTGGGAAAATGCATGTGCGTTTGTTAACTAAGAGACTTGTATTCAATATTAAATGCATGCAGTGGTGCGCAGGAAGTCAACAAACTATGTGACAACGAGTAAAGAAGGCACATGAACTGCTTGACAAGAACTCTCACAAAAGTGTCATCTCATGAAATGCCATGATTATAGGATATGCACTGACTAGAAGGTGTGAAATCTGTTTGATAGTATGCTCTAAAGCGATGTTGTCTCATGGAATGCAATAATTGCATGATATGCACAGAATGGATTTGTTGACAGGTGTAGAGTGAATTAACCTGCCCTTTGACCAGCGTACATTGGATGGAGCATTTGAGATAGGGCATGAACAATCATCAATGAAGAAATGTGGACACATGGAAAAGGCACATGAACTGTTTAAAAAATCAGAAGCATAGACAAAGCGTGTGGACTATTTGACAGTCCAAAAGCATGGACAAAACATGTGAATTGTTTGACAGATTTCTAGAGAAGAATTCCTCAACCTTTGTGCAACCTAAAACATTTATTCTAACTATCTTCTTGCAAAAAAAAAAGTGATCTCGATGCAGGGATTATTAACTTATTATGATTGTTTCCTAACAAACTCATTCTCCCACCATGTTCTGACAAGATCTCTTTGTCCTTTTTAATATCCAAGTGATGGCCATGCCACTTAATGGCTTTTCCAACGACTCCATCATCTAGTTTCTCAGCTACAGATATGAGGATGTGACATAAGAAGTAATAATCGTAAGATTCTTGGTGTAATTAAAGGTTTCTAGAAATGGTGTGATTGCCTCGGTATCCTAGTAATATACTTATATTGTTGATAATTGTCTTATCTCAACTAGTGGGAGGGAATAGAAGGGATGGTCTGCCAACACTAACATCTACCATTAGCTAATACTTTTTAATGCCACACCACTCAATCCAAGGAAACAGATAAATCAACTACCATTCAATTATTTTCCTTGATTGAAAAGCAAATGTAATTAGCAGACATAAAACCAAATCTCACAACCTTGACTAACGCCCTCACTGCTTGCGCCCAACATGAAATGGGGTATGGACATCTATGAAAGCGTAAAATGTTCTGGTGAATGCCTACTTAGAAATGTGTTTCAAGGTAATGTGTTGATTTTTGCAATATAGCTTCGTGCCACTCTAAAGACAGTAGACAAATGAATGATTAAGCATTTAATCACTGATATGCAGCCTTAAGCAATCAATCTATTTATTTGTAGTCAAAGCCATAAGTAATGTACCTTTTTTTGTTTTTTTATTTTGTTTTGCAGTCAAGCACTTAGCCTACTAGGGTAGTGATTAGATAGTATTAGCTCGGTCCACAACAGCTAAGAAGGCCAAGGTCAATGTTTGTTGGAGACAAAAGGAGTATGATATTTAGCATTTTTCTCTCCATATATTGTTGTTGGCCGCGTATTGAAGACCAAGTGCATCATTGCTAGATGCATTTTGAAATCCTAGCTTCTTTAGTAAATTTGACTCTTGTGACTAATACACTTACTATTAGTGTCTTAAAATTTTAAGCAAACAGATCCCTCAACGTGCTAAAGAAAACAAAAATACATGTATGTGTAAGAAGATGAGTCAATCAGTTTGTAAAGAAATATAAAAGAATCTTGTGTAACAGCTAAAACGTACACAATACATAAGACTGTGAGTAATGTTTTGAAGGATTTAACTCTTATAAATCAAACCTATTTCTGAACCAATAAAGTAATGAAGCCAGAGATTAGATTCAAGAAAAAGCTTGTTGTAAAAGAGTTCCTACAAAAACAAAGACTCATCCCCATCTAATGTATGAATTAATTTTATACAAACAAAAATCGAGAGATGCTCTCCTTCTAGCCCCATAATGTGGACCCTAAATCTGCATTTTTGCTCAAAAACAAACAAGCATGAGTATGGTTAGTTAAATCAAGCAAATTAGATATAGAATCCCTATGAAATAATTGCTCATGTTATCTATGTAAACAAAGTAAGTTATCAACATAAGCTAAGTGAAAGCATAAGAAAAACAGGAGTCAAATTCTATCCCATAGTGGATTGGTGCTTCTATGGAAAGAAGCCCTTTCCTAATCCTTTCTAAAATAAGCTAAATTTTGTAAATGATGAAGATGGTGTGGACAAGATCAGTTCTCAAATGAAGAGAGTGACCTTGCATCAGCTTTGTGGATGGATTTGTGTAGATTGTTGTGGAGGATTTGCTCAAAGATGAAGCTTCTATTTAAGGATTTTCAAATGCTAAGTGTTGAAGAGGGCCAATGTGGGACTAAGATTGGACCAATGAAAGAAGGACACTTGTCATCTTGTGAGTGGTTGATGCATGTGAAAGATTTGGGAAATGTTCCCAAGAGGGGGGAAATTTGAATTCAAATTTATGCAATGAATGCTGAGTTTGACTTTGGAAGGGGACATGTAAGAGACATGTAAGGCCCCATAAATGCTCTGTTGGGTGTACATGTCCACTTGGGGGGGAGATTCAAACTTGGAGAATATTCTCCCTTTATGCCAAGTTAAAAATAAAGATTTTGATAAATCAATTAAATGCAATTTCATGTGCAAGTGGCCAAATCTAGAGAATGCAAGTGGGTTAGATTAGCATTTAATGATGGTTAGATTAAATTAATGATGATTAGGTTAGCTTAATGGTGTTTAGATGATTTTTACTTTTAGGACTTAAATATTTCATTTATTTAAATGATAAAAGGATGGAAAATGCATTTTTGATATTTTAATTAAATAAAGTTTGATTTATTTAATTAAAGGATGATGTGCATAACCTTAGGACTAAAGACCTAATTTTCCTAGCAAATGGATTTGTTGTGTTTGATTTATTCAATGAGTGGATGACTATGCATAATGCTAATTTTGTGTGTCTATAGGTACATTGTATCTGTGAGAGGAATTGAGATAGACCCCACCAAAGTCAAATCAATCATCGAGATGGAGGCACCAAGGACATTGAAGCAGTTAAGGGGTTTGTAGGGAAGACTCCAATCCATCCGTCGGTTTATAGCATAGTTAGCATATAAAGCTATCCCATATTCTCATCTACTCCATAAGGGGGTTGCATAAAAATGGGATGAGAAATGTGACTAGGATTTCAATAAGATCAAGGAGTACATTCTTACACCACTAGCTCTCATGCCACCAATTCTAGGAAAGCCCTTGATCTTTTATATATCAATAACAACAACCCTTGGCACTCTCTTAGCACAACATGATGAAAATGAGAAAGAGATAGCTATTTACTACATCAATAGAACCATTGTGGGACATGAGTTGAATTACACATCCATTGAGAAGGCTTGCTTAGTTATCATTTTCACCACATAGAAGTTCAAACACTATATGCTAGCACATTAGATAAAACTCATTGCCAAGATAGACCCTCTCAAGTATCTACTTTCTAAAGCAATGCTCACAGGGTGAACAACTAAATGGGTTATGATCCTAAAAGAATATGACATTGAGTATGTAGAATAGAAAGCCATTAAAGGATGAGTAATTCCAAAGTAGTTGGAAGAAGAACCAATGTATTCAAAGAACCTACTTGCATCAGAGTTCGCCAATAAGTCCATCTTTAATGTAAGCATGGAAGATCACTAGAAAATTTACTTTGATGGATCCTACACATATCATGGGTCAAGAGCTAGAATATTCTTAATTATGCCACAAGGAGATTGCATACCTAAATCATATATGTTTTATTTTCCTTGCACAAACAACATTGTAGAATATGAGGCTCTTGTCATAGGGCTCAAAATTGTAGTACAATGGAAAATCATGGCACTCAAAGTCTATGGGGATTCACAACTTATCATCAAGTAGGTAAATGATGAATACCAAACAAAGGATGAAAAGTTGACTCCATACAAGCAATTGGTGGAAAGCCTCAAAGATTTCTTCATTGATATCACATTTGATAAAATAACAAGAGAAAATAATAGAGCAACAGATGTTATGGAAATAATTGGATCACTATTGGATAGCCCATGCAATGTCCCTAAGAAATAATTCCTTGTAGAGCATCTTCTCATACCAACATTTGAGGTACCAGAGTCTGAATTTGTGTGTGAAATTTTTGGTCCTAGTGATCCTTGGTATCATGATATATACACCTACTTGAGTAGGAGTCCTCCCTGTTGATATCATCCTAAACCTTTAAAGAACATTTGTCAAGAAGTCATCTTGTTTTGTTATCTTAGGAGACACCCTATACCGTAGGAGTATTGAAGGATTCATTTTATAATTCCTAAACAATGAGGAAGCTTCGACTACTTTAGCTGAGATACACAATGAAATTTGTGGCTCACATTCAAGTGGTATCACCTTGGCTAAGAAATTATTGAGGACTGGATACTATTGGCCTACAATGGAGAGGGAAGCTCATGACTATGTTCGAAGGTGTATCTAATGTCAACAACATGGGGATCTCATTCATGCACCATCTTAGGAGCTCCACCCAATCATTACACCTTGGCCCTTTTCATAATGGGGACTTGATCTCATCGAAAAAATCACCCCCACCTCATCTAGTGGACATAACTTCATCATCACTACCACAAAGTAATTCACAAAGTGGGTAGAGGCCATTCCCATGACCTATATCATAGGAAAGAGAATTTCCAAGTTCATCCTAAACTACCTAATTTGTTGCTATAGTATCCCTCAAGATATTATCTCAGATAATAGGGAACCTTTCAAAAACTAGGATTTTTTATACCTATGCCAAAAGTTAAATATCCAACATCACTTTTCTACTCCATACTACCCCTAAGGAAATGACCAAGTTGAGGATACAAATAAAATCATCTTGAAAATCCTAAAGAAAATAGTCAATGGAGTTGGCCATGACTGACACTTATAGTTAAATCTCGCCTTATAGGCCTACCAAACAAGTATTTGTACACCAACAGGTGCAACCCCATTCTCCTTGGTCTACAAATCATAATCCATACTCCCCATTGAGATTGAGCTCCCATCCTTGAGAATATCATTATAGAATCTTATCAGTAATGAATAATATTGGGTATCATGATTGGACAAGTTGGGACTATTGGATGGGTGGTGCATGGATGCCTTAAACCATTTATAAGTCTACCAAAACCATCTCAAGTGAAGCTACAACAAGAAGATTAGGATTCAGACCTTTGAAATTGAAGATCTCATATCAAAGGAGAATAAAAAAAATGAACTGAATTTAGATAGCAAGGGAATGTTTTAACCCAATTGGTTGGGATTCTTCCTCATCATAGTGAGCTACAAATTAGGAGCATATCAACTATCAATACCTGAAGTGAAGCCTCTACAAGAGCCCATGAATAGCTCTAGTCTCAAAAAATTTATACATAAAATTTCCAAAGGTATAAATCCAAAAATCCAAAAATCCAAAAAAATCAAAAAATATAATAAATCTAAAAAAATTAGAAAAGGGATTTAAAACAGTAAAGAAAAAAGCTTTTCTTTAGTGAAAACTACTTCAGTGGTGCTTTGGAAAAATACCTTGGTGAAAACTTGCCAAACAAATGCCTTGTGTAGATAAGCACTTTCCATCCACCATGATCTTTGCAGCTTGTTTTGCATCATCCATCCATCTCACTTCCATTTTTCCATCCATCACCTATTTGCATCCACATCATAGCTTGATCATGTGTTTGTATCATGATCCCTCCTAGTACTACTTGGCCCATTCTTAAGGTTAGTTTGTCTTGCCTATATCAGAGTAGCCTATTGCATCACATTGGGGGCATGTTCTTATACCTACATTGGATCAAATTTATGTATATTATTAAAATCTTCCTTAAAATAAAAAAATCTAGAAACATTCAGAAAATTAGAAAATCCAAAAACATTCATAAAATTAGAAACCTCAAAAACATTCAAAACATGTAAAAAATCATAAAAAAAGTCAAAAAATAGAGTCGTCTTGTCAAACTATGGGTCTCTGAGCTCTGAATGTAGGAAAGATTGTTCTTTGATCATCCCCTGAGACACCTAGTTTAGTCCTTTAGGAGTTTATCATAATAAATTGGCAATCCATTTGTTTGTATCTCATTAATAAACAAGTCTATGTCAGTCAAACTACATGGTATCTACATGTATAATGTAGGTAAGGCTAATCTTTGATCAGCTCTCAAGGCCCCTATGATAGATCTTTAGATTAGGTTCTTAGTCAAAATTTGAGAAAACCCAAAAACATTAGAAATTTTGAAAATAAAAAACTTTGTAAAACATCTCAAAAATACCAAAATAGCCTCAATACATTTCAAAACACCAAAAACATCCAAATATTTAAAAAAATTCATCCATCCCATTTCACATTCACTTTAAACTAACATTCACTCATACTAAATCATCGTCATCCTCAAACTTTGGTGTGACAATTAGAAACAAGTCTAGCAAGTTAGAAGTGAAAACTAAAAATGTCAAAGTCTCAAGTCTAGGCTAATAGGTAAACAAGTTGGTCAACTCTTGGTATTAATAGCCCATCATCTAGTTTGTCCCAAATAATTTCATAACATCATATCCTAGGATGCATCCTTCCTACAATGGACATCAACATTAGGCATCGTTGTAGTGTAGTCTTGGCTAGAGGTATGAAGAACATTAGCTTGTTTGTTTACTTGATCTTTGTCTTATTGATTTATCTTATTGCACTCATTCCAATGACCACTTGATGATGTCTAATAAAAAATATTTAGATAGAAAGGAATAGGTCAATGATCATTTTTTTGTATCTACTGTGCTTGTTGGATTTTCTTGTAATAGAACTTTGCATGCATGCTTTGTTTGGTTTGTAGGGAGGATGTTTTAGGTGTCTTGTTGACACAATACACTAGTAAAATTTGGAAAATAAATCACTATGTGACTAAAAATTTTAGTCACATGACTAACACTAGTATAATAATGAAAATAAATGAATAATTTGGTCATTTATATAAGTGACTAATTTAGTCATTGGGTAAAATCACAACTAAATGACTAAATAAATAACTAATATCAAATAGATAAAAATGACTAAATAAATGACTATTACTCTATTCTTTTTTTATTTCAAATTTGATCATAATCCATAGATCTTAAGCCCCCCTCATGGTACCCCTAACTAATGAATCATTAATGTTTTAAACTATGATTTGAAGGCCTGTCATGAGGGCATGATGCATAGCAACCAAGAGCCACTACTACATAAAAGGAGGTTTTAAGACATTAATTTTTTTTAAAAAGTAGTTTTGTCTTAAATATATATTTTATATTTAAATTATATTTTTAATTAACAACCTCAAGTTTCCACAGTCAACGATAATTAAGTGTTCAAGTTTATGGATTTAAACTATGTGATTTTTTTAAATCAACATTTCATATTACACTTCATGATCCATCATCAAGATGATTTGCATGCAATAAGACAAAATAAAAATATAGTGGTATAGTAGACTTGGAAGGATAAATAGGTGAGGAGAAGAGAGGGATAGAAGACAATAGGTTAAGATTTGACAAATGAAGAAAAAATTTAATAAAATGAATTAAAGCAACTTACCTCTCGATAATAAAATAAAATAAGAATTAGGAAACAAAAGAGAGGAGATAAAGAAAAAACAAAAAGAGAACAATGTAATCAAAGAACCAAATCAAAAGAATAATTAAAACATCAAAGAAACAATTAACATTATATATATATATATATATCAAAGAAATAATAAATAATATATAAATAATTGTATAGATTATTATTTCTTATATATAATATATATATTAAACATTAAAAATACAAATTCAAATCTCTTATATTAATTTTTTAATTGTATTAAATTAAGACAATAAAAAATATACTTTTTCTAAAATAATTTTCTTATTAATAATTGTAAAAGATTTCTTGATTTGATTGTGTGTTTATTTTTTGCATCAACATTTTGGATCACACTCTGTGATCCATCTAGATGAAAATTAGAGCACAAGGATAGAATGAAAAGATGTAGACCAATACAAGCATAAAAAGGTATGAGAGGGGGAGTGAGAAGGAGTTGCATGCAAAACAAGGCACAAGAGGGCAATAACTTGACAAGAGATAAATTCATAAAAAAACACATAAGAGACAACAAGCAATCAACTTGATAAAATTCAATCAATTTGAAAGAACAAGAAAGAAATAAAATGAGGAAAAGCACAAAAGATTGCTCAAATAATGTCAAATAAAAGAAATTAAACATTAAAGAATCAAAGCAAAATAAATATATCATAATAATAACATTTAATAGAGAGTCAAGAAGACTACTAAAAAGAAAATAAGAAAAAACCAAAAAATGAAAAAAAATCAATTTTATTAATCCAAAAAACAACCTAAATGGTTGATGAAGAGAAACTAAAAAATTCAAAGTAATAAATAAGAAAATAGAAAAAAAGAAATACACACAAAAAATGCATATGAAATATTATATATATTTGATAATAAACTTGTATTAAATGTATAAGCCTAAAATAAAATGAATTATCAAAAATACATCAACGAATCATAGAAAAGAAATATAAGATAATAATAACATTTAATAGAGACAACAAGACTACTAAAAAGGAAATAAGAAATCCAAAATTTTCCCTCTATTCATTTTCCCTCCTCATTCAACATGAATTTTCCTTTTCCCTCTAGGATGGCATAGATCAATAACAGGCTACGTTAGTTTTCCTTTTCCCTCCATGATGGCATCGATCAATAGCAGGTTGTGTGAGTTTTCCTTTTCCCTCCATGATGGCACTGATCAATAGCAAGTTGTGTGGGATTGATAGGCAGAAAAACCACTAGTGGTGGTGTGCTTGAAGTCGAGTCTTCTATTGGAGAAGCCCACAATCTAGAGGATCTTGAGCCACACACTACCCATTACACTCTACCCATTGTGTCCATAGGTAGTTACACTTTCATTGACATACAGACACTACTTTGAAGAGGAACTTCCATTGAAAGGTTTCATCAAAATAAGTTGTATTTAAGAATAGAATTCATTGTAAACATCATTTTTGGAAATAGTTCACTTCCTTGTCCATGCTTCCAAATTTTCATCTATGTTTAGCAGGGCACTTGTAACTACAATATATGCCAAAAAGTCCATATTGTTATGCTTTAATGGATGTCCCTTCATTATTACTAGATATCTAATGTAGTGCACATTATTATAGTGCAAGCCTATTTTTTAGATTGTTTCATTTGACACTACCAATATTCTTCATAAGAACATTGACCCTATTTAAAATGTTGGAAATGGTTCACATCTCTTAGAACAATTTCTCTTGCAAGTGTTTGCATTTACTTAATTATCCTAGATTTATGTAAAAGAGATTGTTTCATAATTGTTATCCCATTCAACCATCATACTTCCCTTTTGTTGTAGCAGACCACTAGACTTACTCTTCTCTTATACTCTGTCAGCCTATTATGAGGTTTCTCAGGCCTCTCAAATACCTTTTATCCCTTCTCAAACCTATTGAAAATATTTCTTTGTCACCATTCAAGGTTTCTTTAGCTCTTATCTATGCTCATATTTCTATGAAGTCTTTAGCATTGTTCCCACTTGCTTAGGACTATTTCCTTAGTTACACCTAGCTTATTTAACTAAGGATGAGAGAGTAGAAACTTATCTACATCAATACATATCATCCATTGGCACTTTTCCCTATCTGAGAAGTATGTAATAATGTCTAAGCACATAAAGGACCATCAGAAGCTTGATAGTCTTCCATTTTAAAAACAATCCTCTCATAATTTTTTCCTTGAAGTTGAAAAGCTTCTTAATGTAATCCTTGAAGGAAAATTTTGGTGATTGAGTGGCAAATAGCATATGATATTAGTGGTATATTTTGAAAGGAATTAATTATTAGCAATATCTTCTGAAAGGAATTAAATACAACTAGTCATATCTAGCTAAGACTCTAGATCTAGCAATAGTTTGTAGAAAATTTGTACTATCCCCCTTTTCACTCTTCATGTACGGATTTCAACATGATGACCATGAAGATCATGGTCCATGATGAATCTATTTTGTAGAAGTAATAAATATTCTAGAAATCCTTGCTATTATTCTTTGATGGATGTCTCTTCATTATTATTGGATATTTCATGTAGTGAACCTTATTATAGTGTAGGCCTATTTTTCAAATTGTTTCATTTACCATCACCAATATTCTCCACAAGAACATTGTCTATATTTAAAATGATGGAAATGCTTCACATCTTTTAGAACAATTTCTCTTGCAACAATCTTGGAGATGAATTTAGATGCAGTGTGAAAATTAGAACATACTTGAAGGTTCTTAACAACTCTAATAATTGTACCATGGGTTGTGTTTAACAATCCAAATGCAATTGCTAACTTTTCACTATGGTGGTAGATAAATGATTATTTTTAGAGTTTTTGGTTATGTAGGATAGGCCACTAGAGGATTGCATGTTATTATAGATTTGGAATTATAAGTTTTGATTTTGTTTATTTGTATTTTTCTATTTTATATTAGTTCCAATTTTGAGCTAGTGTAGTGCATTTCTTTTCAGATTTAATGAGAAGATAGTTCAGTGTTTGAGAATCCAACACTATGTTTTCATCATTCACTTGTAAGTGTAATGTGATTGAAAATTCTTCTATTTGAATCCACAATTGAATGGTTTGTGTGTTAGATTTCTCTCTCTTAGGGTTTTCTTGAGAATGAATGACTTTCTATTTTGAATAAATTAATATTTTCTATGTACTAAATATATCTTTCTACTTCCCTCTAATTCCTAGTTCACTTTTGAATATAAAATGGAGTAGGTTCTAAATGTTATGGAAATCAAATGAGGTTCCATGTGTTTGAGTGAAGGAGATTTCTAGGGAACTTGTTAAGTATGACCTTTGATATGAGAACAATTGTAAGTAAGAAAGAGTGCAAAGCAATTAGCTGTAATTGTACATTTTATACACTCAATATACTATGTATTTATTGAATAGTTTCCAATGACTCCATGTTGGATTTGTGTCAATCTATCTTGGAGTTTTTGTTCTTAACACAAACTATGTTGCCATATTGAGTTAGCTAAAGTTGAATATAATTAATTAGTTGTAACTCTTAAAGACTAAACAACAATCTTGTTCCATTTTATATTATTCATTTCCAATAATATGCTTGTCAACTTGCTACATGTTTGACACTTGACATCTAGTTTCCAAAAGCTTTCTTGTTGACCTTGACTAGATTCAAGGGAATCTTCCTATGACTATTAAGTCTTCTAAGACATCCACATAATCGATATTACTCCAAAACACCACAATTTGTGGTTAAACTCTTGGAGGTACACTTCTTTACCTTTTTATCATGGTAAATTCTTCCTAAAACATCTTTTGAATGAATTCCCATCACTAGTGACCCCACATTATCACTTTTCATAAGAACCTCTTACTTGTGTCCTTGTCTAGCCACAACTTAGGTTCATGCTCATCATTAGATGCCCATTTTCTTCAATAAAGGCTACTATCCTACTCTTATCCTTGAGTGGAGTGGTGTTGATGGTGTCATTGGTTAACCCAAAACATGTAGGTAAGATAAAAGTGAAATATCTCACATCTCTTGAAAAAGACAATCAACAATCAAACTGACCACCTCCCAAGGTCTTTGATGTTTGTTCACAACGTTGTTGTTTCACGAAGTGGTCAATATGGTTGTAATGTTCAAGGGGCCTACTAGTGTTGAGCTTCTAGATTGTTATAAGATCAAACATATATTTAAACCTACTTTAACCAGTGGTTTTAAAGAAATAGAAAAAGAGATAGACCAATGTTTTAAATTGAAGAGAATGTTGATTCATCCAACTAATCAAAACTTGTTACCTTCCAAGGAATTCCTAATTGAAATTGTAGAATAAAGTTAACTTGTAATTAATAAAAAGTTTCATTCATTCATAGTGCAAACTTTAATAGTAGATTGCAAATCATCACTTAAACAAAACATAAGATAAAATTTCATTCGTTGAAAGCTTTCCAAATCAAATAATTAATCCAAGATAAATACCATTCTATAGCACAATATGAAGTAGATTTAAATCTGGCTACTTCTACTATTGGTGAAATAGATAAACAAAATTTACAAATCTAGCAAACTTCACCAGTGTACAAAAAACCCATGTCTTCAAATTATCTCCATCTATACTAAGAAAGTTTGGAAGATACATCAACTCCTCTTCCGAAACTTAGCTCCTACTCTATTTTTACTTTCAAATTTTTTATCTATCTTCTAACCCTAACTGCTAATTGCTAAAAAGAAAATGAAAAAGAAGATATGATTAAAAAAAATCCCCTTTACAAGAGGTGAAAATGCAATATATACGAAACATGCCAAAAAAAATGAGTCTACCCCATTTTAGGGTTTACAAAAAAAAAGTTGGTTATAGAAGGGTTGGCCCTATAAGAGTTTGGAATAGAGTCCCAGATGCATTGAATGTGTTCTCTATTTATGTCAGTGAAAGATCTCCCTCAAGCATGGTCTTTAGGTCTTTTACAACCATCCTCATTAACTTGTTCTCATGCTTGACCTCAAGACACCTTGTAGAGTTTCCCTAAATTCTCAAAAGAATTATCATTTATGTTCATCTACCTTGGTTAGTAATGGTCCCATCTGCCATTAAGTCTCACGTGTTGCAAATAGTTCAAACCTTATTTGGTGCGGATTTAAATATTAGTCATTGATCCACCAACTCTATCAGGTAATCGAACGACTACCTTTAAAAACTAATTGACTAGTAGCTATGTTCCAAACTCTTGAAGTGCTCAGATCATTGACACCTTTATTTTGTCTTGCCGATGGAAGTCATTAGCAAGACACACCTATCACTGTCATAGGGGAGACCTTTTGGCGATAGCGTTTCTCACTGATTGTTCTGGCATTTGGTATGATGTCTCACTGATAATGATGGTCTTGCCAATGGTTATGTAGGTTAGCTCCACTAGGGAGAAACATTCAACATACCTGACATGTCTTATCCCTACAAAACAATGCTCCCATCAGTCCTCTAAAGCATATAAAATATCTTCATTCATCCCACCTTTCACATATCCTTCATTTAATTATACTTAGAAAAAAGAAACTTAACTCTAGTGGAGGTGGAACCAAATTTGAATCAGAAACATACTTACATTTAATACTGGTGGGGGTAGAGCCAAAAATGAAACTTGAATTGGGACCGAAGTCAAAACGGGAACAAAACATGGTAATAACGAACATTTCCAAGTTCAACCCACATTCTAGCTCCACGTCTGTAAAAAGAAAAGTAACCAGGACCACAACAAGGTAGGGTTGGAGTAAGAACCAGATGAGGAAAGTTAAATTGATAACAACTCCATATCCCAAATCCTTCCCAAAATCGACACCAAAAAAGAGACCAAACAAGGGACAAATGCGAAAACAAACCCAAGTGGGATTGAAGCAAAAATTGATCCCAGGTGAACCACAATGGGGACGAAAGTGGAAGCAAATCCGATACTAAAACTTTTGTAAGTTTCAAGTTTGGATTCTATCCTGACCCCACCTCCGACAACATACAAAGAGACAATGAGGAAAAAGACAAGAAAGAAGAAAAAGAAGGGGAGAAGACACCCCACGACCAAAAACAAAGAACAAAGGAAAAACAAATAAACAAGACCAACCGAACTAGAAATGGATTGGAACTAGAACCTATAACTTAGAAAAGACTCCAAAGTTGGGTTTTGATCTAAGTTCCACATCCGCCAAAACAAAGGACAAACAAACAAAAGCAAAGGAAACCAGGGAAGCCAGAACCGGATTGGAATTGGAACCTGGAACTTAGAAAAATTACAGAGTTTGGCTTCATTCCTAGTCTTGTGCCTACAAGAACACAAGAATAACAAGTGCAAAAGGGGGGAACCAAAATAGGGGACGAAACGAAAAAAACAAGAACTCGGAAGAAACTCCAAAGTTTAGTTTTGGTCTCAGTTTCGCATCTATAGAACAAAACAGAAAATGCCTAAGGCAGAAAACAAAAAGGCCAAAGGAAATAGAACAGAACAAGGGGGACCTATTTTAAACAAGTGTAAAATGGGGTGGTTATGCAAGGCATAATAATTGGTGACTTGGTTGGGAAAATGGTTTAACCATTTTCAAGAAACTGAAGGATTCAGTTACCTAGAACTCCTGGTTTATGGACATTACAACTCCAGTTAGGTCAGTTTCAACAAACAAGGTTGAGCTAGAATCTCAAATGTAAATCTACATTGGCTAGCCCTAAATCTATGTGTCTGCTTGATGGTGCATCACCCTTTTACAAAGTTTTCCTCATCTTTTGAACAATAATGTGCAAGATTTGAAATACATGAGTTGATTCCCTTTAGCTGTTGTTCAATGATATCTTGGGCATTGCTCCGCTGCTAGCCAAGCATCCATAGCTCTGACAGAGATACCTCTAGTTTTCTCATAGCCTTGTTCTACTACCAGTCAGGCATCCATATCCCAAATAGAGATCCTAGAATCACCCATTTATATTGAGTTTTATTTTCTTAGATAGTTCTCTCTTTTTTTTTTTCCTGGAGTTTCAGATATTTTATTCAATTCTTTCTCAATATGTTGGATGTCTAACATCTGTTCTGGGTTCAAAACTACCATGGACCTCATAACATCATTTGTGGAATTGGATTTTTCACTCAAATCTTACAACACCATCTCCCTAAGACAAATATACCATTACAAAAGGAGATGTTTCTATAAATTAGTGACAAATTCAACCATAGCTAATGAAGATTGTTGACTTTGCACCTTGTTTTCAAGACTTTCCCCAACTCTTATTGATAATAGACATAAAACAATGAATTTAGGAAAAAATCATGCAATCAGAAAACCTGAATATATCTAAACCAACCTCTCTCTAGGAAACCAAAGTATACCTTAGATAACAACCTCTTCATCAATTGTATAAAATGAAGGCTCCCAAAAAGAAAAAAAGGAACAACAAGCAAAAGAACAAAAGAAAAGGAAATCAAGGAAAGCAACAAAATGATGAACAAGCAGAGCAAGAAACTATTTACATATATACAACCCAACAAAATACAAGAATATCAAGCTTTCAAGATCCAAAGCAATGTTTAAGAAATTATCCATTGATAGGAAATGGAACAGGTTCTCCTATTAAATTGCTTAGCTGGAAAGCATTTTCTCCTAGGATTTCAACAATTTGATAGGGACCAAACCAAAGCTTATCAAATTTCTGGTGATCGCCTTTCCTTTCATTAGCCTTATCCCATAATAGCACAAGGTTTGATATTCTAAAATCCTTGACTTTGGCTCTTTATTCAAACCAACGTTTGACAACATGTTGATGCTTAAAGAATTGCTGCAAAGTAGCATCTCTTTGGTCTTCTAATTTTAGTAAGTTGGCTAACCTTACTTCAATCCTATCATCACTAGAGTAAAATTCCTACATAAAATTAAGGATAGGTATTTGCAAGTGAATGAGGAACATGGGCTCTTGGCCATACACTAGTGTAAATGGTGAAGTCTTTAATGCAGCCTTGATCCTAGTCCTATTTGCAAATAAACCAAATCTTAACTAGGTATGTTAGTCTCTAGGATTTTTATCTAATGATTTTTTGATTACTCCTAGGAGATTCCTATTAGTTGATTCTAAAACTCCATTTCCTTGCGGATAATAGTTTGAAGAATATTTTCAAACAATCTTATGATCATAATCCCATGAAATGAACTCGACAGAAGAAAAGGTAGGGCCATTGTCACTACTAGTGCAAAGGGTGCTCCAAACTTGGTTGTGATGCATTTAGTGAGGAACTTGATTACTACTTTCGTTGTGCTATTCTTGCAATGTATAGCTTTTTTCCATCTCGTGTATTAATCCATGGTAGTCAAAATGAATTTGTGTCCTTCAGAGGAATTAGGATTAATTACCCCATCAAAATCTAGTGCCCATTGGGTAAATGGTCTTACCTCATAAACATGCTACAATGGCATGGCTGAATGGCACTCTCTTGATGCAAAAATTTGACATACATGACATGTCTAGACATGTTGATGTGCATCATTGAACACATGGGGCCAATAGTATCCTGACCTAAGGATTTGATGTCCTAACGAATTTACAGAACCATGGCATGTGCCATGTTTCCCATGAAATTCAACGATTACTTGCTTAGCCTCTTGTTGATCAAGGCATCATAGATAAACTCCTTCAAAATTATTTTTGTATAATAATCCTCCTTTGAGCATATAAGGGGAGCTTTTCATTCTCAGTGCTCTTCTCTGAGTTCTATTCATTCCCTTTGGGCACCAATTATTGAGCATGAAATAAATAGTATCGACATACCAAGGGTTATTGGAAAAGGACCATGTTTTGTATTGATTACAAATACTATTCTCACCAACATCCACCATTGATTTAGACAGGCCTTGACCCTAGAAAAGTTTCATAGGGTGAATCTCTGGATCAAACTTCTGCAAAATAGCAATCCATTTCCCCCTTCATTCTCCCAACTTTCTCTACATAAGTAGTAGTGGCATCAGGAACCAAAACAATAATCTAACTTCAAAGGATATAGTTCTTGAACTTCTTGACAGCTCTAACCAACACAAAAGATTTTTTCTCAAGAGGTGGGTACTTGACTTCAGCATTCTTGAATGGAGAGCTCATGAAGGCAATTGGCCTCTCATCCCCCTCCTCTCATCACTCTATCATAACAACTGCACATGAGTGTTCAGAGGCAAAAGAATAAATAGAAAATGGCTTCAAGTAGTTAGGGTTGGTGAGGACTAGTGCTTCCGAAATGGATTTCTTGACTTGAGAAAAAGCAACCTTTTCCTTGTTACTAAATTCTATTTTAGCATCTTTATTCATCATTTTGTTCAGAGGTTTAACAATCTCTGTAAAACCTATGATAAGCTTCCTCACAAAGTTGATCTTTCTGAAGAAAGATCTCATCTCCTTCTTACTTCCTAGTATGGTTAAATTTAAAATAGACTCAACTCGGTTTGGGTCTATTGATATCCCTCTTTCTAAGATTATGTGTCCCAAAAGTTTCCCTTCAAAAACCCCAAACACACACTTTTTAGGGTTCAAATAGACACCATATTGGATACATCTTTCAATAAATTTAGCCAAGTCTGTAGCATGGTTTAGCCTATCTTTAGAGAATACTATCATGTCATCCATGTAAATGATGATGGACTTTCCAATCAAATCTTTGAATGATATGTCCATGTCATGCTGAAAGGTTGCTCCAACATTTATCAAACCAAATGGAATCCTCTTATAAGAAAAATTTCCCCACTTAGTAGTGAAGGCTATCTTCATTTTTCCTTCATAATTAATGATCAACTGGTTATATCCAGAATAGCCATCTAAGAATGGCATCATGTGGGATCCATTAATAGTTTGCAAGACTTCATCTAGAGAAGGGAGTGGGTAGTTGTCTTTTTCTAAAGCTTTGTTTAAATTCCTGAAATCAACACATAACCTGATCTCCCCAATTTTCTTATAATCTAGAACCAAGTTAGCCACCCATGTTGAATGTCGTACAGGCAATATTATTCTTGCAAAAAGAATTTTTTGAACTTCCTTAAAGATTAGTGGTTCAACCAAGGCATTGACAAGACACTGTTTCTGCCGAAATGGTCTAGCTTCAAGCTTGAAAGGAATAGTATGAGTTATCATAGAAGCATCAAATGTTTCTATATCTTCATACCCCCTAGCTATTGCAGCAACATCTTTCTTCAGTTCCCTCAATATTTCTTCTCTAATTTCTCTAGGGAAGGCTTTCCCTATGTAAACATTTCTTTCAGGGCCAAAATCAACTAGGTTAATAGTTTCATATTCACCTCCTTTATCTTCGGTTGACACCTTTTCCCGAGCCCTTGGGTATGAATCAAAAATTATTTCTAAGGCCACAATTCCCTTGGGAATGCTATTAATTTTTAAATTAAGGACCCCCTCTATGTCAGAGTCTTCAGAGGTCCAGTCTCCTTTATGCCTATCAGACTCATCAATGATCTATCCTTCGAAAACATTTGAGCTTGCTAGAAAAGCAAGGATATGTTGGTCATTATCAAAGACTTCAAAGTCCCTGACATTGTTAGGGATAGCTGGGGTGGATATCAATTCTACTAAGAATCTCTTAAGTTTGGAGCCTTGTATGGGTTCCAAGGTACTTGTAGCAATAGCTAATGAATCAACTATTTGATTCTCTTCTCTAGGAATTAAACTAATCTGAAAAGAATCAAAGTCTTCAATCATGTTCCATACCCTATTTCTATAAGCTACCAGCCTTTTATTATGACATGTGTACTAGTTGCATACTTGCTTGATAATTACTTCTGAATCTCCTTTAACCATCAAGGTAGTAACTTTCTTTTGATGTGCCAACATTAGTCCTCAAGCCAATGCTTCATATTCTACTATGTTATTAGTGCATCTAAACTACAATTTGTAAGAACCAAAGAATGTTTTCCCTTTCAGGTTGGTTAATTCAATTCTTGCACCACACCCTATTTTGGATTTGGATCCATCAAACGTGAGGGTCCATAGTTGATCATGAGTTGGGGTTGATCCCTTTGAGCTTGTCGTGGGTGCTTGAATAAGATGAACCATAGGTGGGGCCACCTAGTATTTTGCATCAAATATTGGGAATAGGTGTTCAATAGGTTTTTTAGGTGTAATATACAATTCTTGCTCAGATATATCATGTACTCTCATGATATCTTTTTGACAGTTATATGTATCTTTGATTAATCCCTTGGGTTTTGGTATACTTGTGAGTGCAGGGGTATCAAACAAACCTTGGGGTTGTTCATCGTAACTACGTTGGTCCAGTATTATGATCGGGGTAGATTCAGTTTTAGGAGGACTTCCTCTAAAGGTATATTATCCCTAGTTAACATTATTACATTTTTTACTTCAAATGAGAAGTGATCTAAAATGGTCTTAAGGTGACTTATGTTAGTCTCCTTTGTTTGGATAGCATGATTTAGAACATTGATGCAAGGTTGGCAGGTCAGTTCTGAATGATTTTGGTAGTGCACCCTACACCAATTAGGGAGTAGAAGACTCTGCAAATCAATATATTTCCCTAAGACTAGTTGATCTTGTTGCAGCTTCTTGATCAATACCTATTGGTTTTCATTAATCATGGGATTAGGGATTTTTTTCACTGACAAATCTTGAGGATCAAGAATCAAAAAGGTCAAAATTTTGTCTCTTTTATAAACCCCTATCTCGGTTTCAAAATAAGCTACCTCATTGGGATAGTCATACTCAGTGATGATATGTTTGAGGTGAGGTTCACTTTCAATCCTAATCTGGGTAGGAATTCCCCTTGATGGTAACCAAATGTGTGAAAATTCAAGCGAGAGATATCCCCTATGCTTTTCGTCCAATCTCTGCTCAATAGTATACCATAAGTCCCAGGAATGTCTACTACTTGAATATCCATAATGGTTAAAATCCTAAGGTCAGACCCTACTTGGACATGTATATTTCTCAATTCTCCAACTACATTAACCTTTGTTTTATCAAGTTGGATGACCTTCTTGTTTGTTTGGATAGGGTTCAACCCTAATTTCTTGCATATAGAAAATGGCATCACATTGCCAGAAGCCCCTGAATCTAGCAGACAATTATGTAGATTCTTCCCATAGATTATGAAACTTAAAAGAAATGGTGGGCTACCTACCTTGCTTCTGAACAAAGCTATGTTCATGTCCACAATGGGTGCCACCTTGGTTTCCCTTATGATTTATCAGCTTCTTCCAAAGCTTTCAACACTATCTCTCATTGGGTAGGGTGCCACTTTAGGATGTCAAAGTATGATAAAGAGTTTTTCTATTTCTGCATCTTAGAAACAATATCAAATTCTATGTTATATCTTACATTACATTTGAAAATACCAGATGAATTACCTTTTTTATGGGAGTTAGGTGGACCCTTTGGTGGAGGAGGGTTGTTATCAACATCCTGATTTGGAGGCACCATATGGTTAGGTGGTGTTGATGTAGTGAATAGACCCTTATTCTAATTTCTTAGGAAGTGTCCTCCCTTTGTCTGAAAGGCTTGGGCATCATACACATCTTCTTCTGGTTCATTCTCATTCTACATTAGGAATGAAGGTTCTTCTTCAAAGAGGTCATAAGTCATAGCTGTATCCACTGAGCCACATCCTATATTTGAATTCCCTTGGAATGTTTGGGCATCTTCCTATGCCATCTTCACAACCTTCTCCATTTCAAGGTAGTTTACTTCAGAATGAGCTACAATATCATGTAGCCTGCACCAACTATTCATAAAATTAAGGTCAGACACATGTGCAACATGTGGTATGTCCTCATTAGCTTGATAATTATGAGAAACCCCACCATTATTTGGCCCTATATTCTATTGTCAATTGTTATTTTTCCTTTGGTTATATCCTCTATTTTGATTTTGATAGCCTTGGTTAGCAGTGTTTTGGCCTTGATAATTCCTCTAGCTGTGATTGTAGTTGTTTGGATAATTACCTTGATTGTTATTACTCTGATTAGGCTAATTACCTTGGTTCTGAGAGGGGTTTAGTTTAAGCTGAGCCATATCATTTGTCACTTGAGATAGAGTTTTCTTTAAGGTCTCCACCTCATTTGTTAGTTGAATTGTCTTTTCACTCTCAACACTCTGATTCAGTTGCTGACCAATAGGATTTTGTGTTCTAGCTTGATTATGATGACCATGTGGACTGTGATGGGCGTATGATTGTTGAGAGAATTTAGGAGCTCCATTGGCAAAGAATGGAACAAGAGATTGAGTCTGAAACTCAAATATAGGCCCATAATGGGAAGGAGACATCCCTAGGATAGTATTGAATAAAGGGGTTGGATTAGACATCGGATACCCCATTGAAGGAAAACCTCCTCCCAATTTTCCTTCCTGAGAGCTAGTTTATTGTTGTATCTTGATGGCTAGATCTAGAATTTAGACAGGGAATCAATATTTGTCGACTGATAAATCCTTTGTAGGAATAGGCCAAGCAAAGGGTCTATAACTTTGAAAAATGCTTGAATGGCACTATTCTTAGTGACTAGATATGGATCCTACAATCTCCTATACATTTGTTGAAACGTGGTATTAAACAAGGGCAGGGATTCACATGGGTCCTTCCTAATGGTAGAAAATTGGTGGAATAAAATGGTTGGATCCACATAAAATCTAAACTAATTGATAAAAGCATTCTCTAGATCTATCCAACTCATAATAGAACCTTGTGGAAGACTTAGGTACTAGTTGTATGCCATATCCCCTAAGGAATAAGGGAACAACCTATAAACTACATCATGGTGGGCTATCTGGGCTTTGGTACAAGTGTCCTTAAAAGCTTGTATGTGCTCTTCAGCACTCCTTGATTCACCATGAATGTATTTGGGACAAAATCTCTCAGGACTCTTAGGCATATCATGAAAGCCTCTAGGAATAGTCCCCAATGGAGAGGGATTATTCATGAAAAATTCCATTGGTTGTGGTGGTGGGAGTTGAGCCAACTGTTGGTTGGGTTGAACCAGCTGTAATGGCACTTGAGATGGAGTTGGTGGTGGATTGATAGGTATCCACCAGGGTATTGGTGAAAATCCTAGTGGAGTGAGTGGAGCTGATAAGGGTTGTATAATGGTTTCCCCAGTCTTGTGAATCTTGTGTCTTGTTGGGGTCTTGAGTTCTATCAAAGGTGGTGGGTTGTCATTTGACCAAAGAACTCTATGGGACCTTTCTAGTGAGAAAGGCCTAGTATTATCCAGTTTTCTCTTCCGGCCATCTTTCTAGCACTAGAACTGTTGATGGTGCAATTGGTTGACCCACAACATGTAGGTAAGATAAAAGTGAAATATCTCACCTCTCCTAAAAAAGAAAATCAACAATCAAACTGATCACCTCCCAAGGTCTTTGATGTTGGTTCACAATGTTGTTGTTTCATGAAGTGGTCAATATGATTGTAATGTTCAAGGGATTTGCTGGTGTTGAGATTTTGGATTGTTATAAGATCAAACATATATTTAAACCTACTTTAACTGGTGGTTTTAAAGAAATAGAAAAAGAGATAGACCAATTTTTTAAATTGAAGAGAATGTTGATTCATCCACCTAATCAAAACTTGTTACCTTCCAAGGAATTCTTAAACTTAAACTGCAAAATAAAGTTAACTTGTAATTAATACAAAGTTTCATTCATTCACAATGCAAACTTTAATAGTAGATTGCAAATCATCAATTAAACAAAACATAAGATAAAATTTCATTCGTTGAAAGCTTTCCAAATCAAATAATTAATCCAATATAAATACCATTCTGGAGCACAATATGAAGTAGATTTAAATCTAGCTACTTATACTATTGGTGAAAAAAATAAACAACATTTACAAATTTGGAAAACTTCACCAGTGTACAAAAAACCCATGTCTTCAAATTATCTCCATCTATACTAAGAAATTTTGGAAGATACATCACCTCCTCTTCCTAAACTTGACTCCTACTCTATTTCTACTTTTGAATTTTTTTATCTATCTTCTAACCCTAACTGCTAATTGCTAAAAAGAAGATAAAAAAGAAGATGATCTGATAAAAAAGCCCCTTTACAAGAGGAAAAAAATGCCATATATACCCAACGTGCCAAAAAAAAGAGTCAGCCCCATTTTAGAGTTTACAAAAAAAATAAGTTAGTTATAGAAGGGTTATCCCTAGAAGAGTTTGAAATAGAGTCTCAAATGCATTGAATGCATACGTTGTTTATGTTAGCGAAACATCTCCCTTAGGCATGGTCTTCAGATCTTTCACAACCATCCTCATTAACTCACTGCCCTTGTGGTTGACCTCGAGACACCTTGCAGATTTTCCCTAAATGCTCAAAAGCATTATCATTTATGTTTAGGGTATGTGCAGGATCATGATGAGCCAAATAGTGGCAATATTATGGGTATTTGTAGGGTATGTTGACTTTTTTTTACCCAAAATTGATGAAATGAAAAGGGTTTTAGAGGAGATTCTTAGATTTCCACCAATATAAATTATGCTTTAATATGAATTTAATAAATAATTATTATTTATTTTCTATTAGAATTATGACTAAAGTCCTAATTGATAGGCTGATTGAAAACATCTATAACTTTCAATGTATCACATTTTTTGAATCCAAAACATGTCACATTCTATGCTTCACATACTATAGGATTAAAAAAAAAATTGAATTTCATGAAGTTTTGACCAAGTTAAGGTGGTTAGACATACGAGTTTTTATATTTTTTAAAAGTTGTAATAAAAAAATTCATAATTAATTATTTACTTGGAAAAAAATTACAAAAAAATATGCATCACATCTGGACATGAGTCCTCTACTTATATATAAAATCTTATAAAAAATATTATCATTTTATTATGGTTAGGGTGGTCAAACATACACCTACTTCTTATTGTTTCCCTAAAATTTAAGTACTACTGCATTGAAATTTCAAATTTTCACCAAATAGATTTTATTTATTTTTAAACAAACCTAGTAGTTTAGAAACTACATTTAATTTTCTACAGATTATATTGTTACATATTTTTGAAATAATATAGATAACTTATTCAAATTTTTACGTCAAGTTTCCTAACATTGATTTTTCTAAATTTTTTGCCACTTAAGGGCTTGTTTTTTCCATGATGATCCTGCACATACCCTTCATCTACCTCAGTCAGTAAGGGTCCCATCCACCATTAAGTCTCATGTGTTGTGAATAGCTCAAACCCTATTTGGTGCAAATTCAAATATTAGCCATCAATCCACCAACTTTGTCAGGTAATCAAATGACTACCTTTAAAAACTAACTGAATAGTAGCCATGTTCCAAACTCTTGAAGTGCTTAGATCACTGAGACCTTGATTTTTCTTGCTGATGGAAGTCATCGGCAAGACACACCTATTGTTGTCATTGGAGAGACTTCCTGGCGATAGTGTTTCTCGTTAACTATTTTGGTGTTTGATATGAGTCTTGTCGATAACACTAGTCTTGTTGATGGTTTTGTAGGTTAACTCTATTGGGGAGCAACATTTGATGTCCCCGACATGTCTTATCCCTACAAAAGAATGTGCCCATCATTGCTCTAAAGCATAGAAAATATCATCATTCATCCCACCTTTCATATATCCTTCATTTGTTTATACTTAGCAAAAATAAACTTAACTCTAGTAGAGGTGGAACCAAATATTAACTAGAAACATACTTACCTTTAATACCGGTGGGGGCGGAGCCAAAGATGAAATTGGAACTAGCATTGGAGTTGGAATGAGAAAAAAACATGGAAATAACCAACATTTCCAAGTTTAGCCCACATTTTGGCTTTGTGTTTGTAAAAAGCAAGGTAACTAAGACCGTAACAAGGTGGGGACAGAGTCAGAACCAGATGAGAAAAGTGAAATTGATAACAACTCCATAGCCCAAATCCTTCCCGAACTCGATCCCACAAAAGAGACCAAATAAGGAACAAACACAGAAACAAACACAAGCGGGATTGGAGCAAAAACTAAGCCCAGGTGAACCACAATGGGGGTGGAAGCAGAATGAAATCTGGTATTGAAACTTTTGCAAGTTTCAGGTTCAGATTCCATCCCGACCCCGCCTCTAACAACATACAAAGAGACAATGAGGAAAAAGATGAGAAAGAAGAAAAAGAAGGGGAGAAGACACCCCACGACCAAAAAAAAAGAACAAAGGAAAAACAAATAAACGAGACTAGCAGAACCAGAACTAGATCAGAACCAGAACTTGGAACTTAGAAAAGTTCTAGAGTTTGGTTTCAATCTGAGTTCCACATCCACGAAAATAAAGGACAAACAAACAAAAACAAAGGAAATCAGTAGAGCCAGAATTATATCGGAACTAGAACCTGGAATTTAGAAAATTGCCAGAGTTTAGCTTTGTTTTGAGTCCCGCACTGACCAAAATACAAAAAGAGCAAGTGCAAAAGTGGGGGAACTAGAAATGGGGATGGAACATAAACCAGAACTTGGAAGAAAATCCAAAGTTCCATTTTGGTCCCAGTTTCGTGTTTGCTAGAACAAAATAGAAAATGCCTAATGAAGAAAATAAAAAGGCCAAGGGATACAAAACAAAACAAGGGGGACCTATTTTAAACAAGTTGAAAATGGGGAGGTTATGCAAGGCATAACAAGTGGTTTATCCTTTCAAATAATGCTTTGGTCCTTGAGTCATTGAAGTTGCCTACTTACCTTGTCCACTTGAATACTTTGTTTGCTATGTCTTATCCTTGGAGTATTGTAGTTTCTCCTTGCTTCTTTATCTCAATTTGGCTTTTTCAACATTTTACTAATAAGTTACTTTCGTATTTTCACTACTTGAGGTCATATCATCACTTTCTAAGAATTTTGATACATGCTTGTATGTACAATTGTACAACACATTATTTGTCTAGAAAATATGTATATATATTGTGCTTTATAATAAAATGTAATCATATGACAAATTTTAAATCAAACACATATTGTGCTACAAACAAAAATTTACATCCGTAAACACATAAGATTGTTTGACTCTAACATTTCCTTATGCAAGGGATTTCCAATATTTTTTTTACTTATTCAATTAGACCTTCTTGTAATATTCTTTAAACTCCTAGTGGGAACCATCTCTCATTGCCACTCTTCCTATTGATATGAGTATGATCTATAAATAAATTCAAAAACTTATTAAAGATAAATTTAATATACAATTCACAATGTGTCCATGCCTCGTGCAGGAGCACCAACCAATTGGCATTTGAATTTTCTTGAGTTTGGTTTGATATGTGTTGTCAAGGATGTTTAATGTCATTTTGTGTGTCAATAAGGCCACATTGGCCACTTGAATATATTTAGAGACCACTTTTGGAAAACAATATTGAAATGATGTAAATAATGCTCAAGAGAGAAAACTATGTAAATAAGGCTTATTACTTAAAGTTGCCAGTAATTTTCTTTCAAATGTATGTTGTACCAAATTTAAACAATATATTAATCTAAACATTGACATATATACTCCCAATGAGTATTGGGCTTGTAATTTTTTATTAGGTGGTTGTGAACACAGTTATTCATGATGATAAGGAGTTTCTAAACCATATTGTGTGATCAACAAATATGAAGTGCCTCACACCCATGTAAGTATTTCAATTTTCTTAACTTCTTTCATATTTTTATAGTAATCTAGCTTGATTTGCATTGTATTAAATATTGTTGAATGTTTTGTTTACAACTAGAGAAACAAAATGCTATAGACAAGACTTTAATTAACCATTATTTTTATATAGATCTACATTGGATGGAGACTATGTATTTTTGGCTGAAAATTTGTATGGAAAGAGTGTATTTGGTGAGGATTCTCTTGTGAATGTTAGTGTTGAGAAAAAAATTGATGGCAAGCTAAGTGGTTATATCAAGATAAGAAGTAAAACCCAGGGCATTTCATTGAGTTTGGGTGATAAGATCACACTCAAACAAAAGGGCTAAGTATGTTTTGATTGGTGGATGCTCAACTTTTGCTTCTAGGTTTTCTATAAGAAGTTTTTCCACATTGGTATCTTTATTTGCTTACAATTTTTGGTAATTAATAGTTAGAATTCTTACTGCTCAAATTGGATGAGTAGTCATTGAAGCCCATTGGTTGATCTTTCAGAACTAGAAGAAAATTCTTTATGGTTGGGATGAGAATTATGTTTTTGCAACTTGTTTTATCTGTTCACTAAATCTTTTTCCACGGGTATGTTTTTGGACATTGGCAAAGACATGTATGGTTTTGTGCAATGTGGTCATGTATCAATCCTATATTCACCTTGTTTATTTCTACCTTTAGGGTTCTCTAGGCATGGGTGTTGGGGCTAGAGCTAAAGGTGGAGAACTAGACTTTCTTTGCAATAACCAACAGGTATAATATGCTAGTGCAATTTTACATTAAACACTTAATAGAGCAACTTTTGTTTCTCTTCATAGCTTGAATATTTAGCTAATTGAGAATGAAATTGTTTGAAATTTTGTTTCTAAGTAGTATTAAATGCTTGTGGGATTTCCAACATTGGTTTCTATCTCAATTTTGTTATTGATTATATCTTCAATCATTCAATTTCAAGTCCTTCACACAATGGTTCAATCCAATCCCCAAATTTTACAAGTTTGTTGAATCTATCATGTCATGTTTAAGTTCCACATGTGGTTTGTCTACATATTCTAATTATATTTCAAGAGGATGCCTTCACAACACTCCTATGAGTATGTTTTGAATACTTTGTTGTTTTTGTAAGTTTTGTAGAGAATGAAATATTACTTTTAGGTGAATTGTAACAAACACCCACCATCATTGTAATGCACCATCGATCATAAAACTTTATGTTTTGAAGTTATAATCCATGTCAAAAAGGTTTCCATTCCATCATCATGTTTTGATATTTGAACCTATGCTTGTTTGAGCGTGGTCTACATTAATAAAATAATAAAAGCAGTAATTTGGGGTGCACATCTGATACAGCTAAACTTGGGTTATTATGATGTCAATTTCTTTTCCTTGTTGCTAGGTGATGGCGAGTTGGATTGGGATGGATTATATTTTTTCTAATATTCCTTTCGTTTAAGTTCAACATGCTTGTCCTTTCTACATTCATTTTCTAGAGCTAGATTTTGATACGGGGGAGAAGTCATGTGCCCTGCATGTATATCTGAAGAGTTAGAAGCATAAAAGGAAATCAATTGTAGACTTCAAGTTTCCACAATTCATAATGTAAAAGTGATTTGTTGGAAATTGTGATTTTCCACAATTCCCAGATGAGCACATTGCATGTTACCTTCAAGATATTCAATATTTCTAATCAATTTTATTTTCTTTATTCCAAATTAAATTTTAATTTTTAACACTCTCCTAGCATCATTGTAAATCCACTAGATATACATTGCCAAACTTAGTGCATATTTTAGACTTATAGGTCATTCCTTAGAGGTTTGTATTCCACCCATTGTGTCAGGGATTTGTACCTAAGCTTGTACAGGTTTGTCCAACATTAACACAACCACATTTGTATGGATAATGTGTTGAACAAGCCAGGTATGAGTTGTCATTGTGGCAGTTAAACCTTACCTCTAGATCATGTCCCACATAATTGAAATGAGGTTAATATTTAAAGATATTCTTTTCTTAACTTCAAAAATGCTCCCTTTTTGCTAGGTAGACAAAGGGGTCATTCATCCTTATACCATGTTAGCAACGTAAATTTATAACTTGGACATGATATGCATGAGATACAAAAGTGAGACTATTGGTATTTTATTATTCTTATAGCCTCTGCAAATTGGTGCACACTCCCTTTAAGGGAATAGCCACACAACCAAACTCTTTACTAAGATGCCATGATGAGCACGACATAGCTCTTGAGCTCTAAGCTTGAGTCAATTCTCAAAATAGAAATTGAAGACCAACTCAAAATCAAATTGAGGATTGAAAAGGACTTTGGGAAGACTAAATTTCAAAATTGAAATATCCCACAGATTATTCAACTGTCTTATTGGGGTCTTTAAAGAAAAATATTTGGATATGCTTTCTCTATGTAGAGGGATTCTTTATTGTTTCTTTCATCATTTCATGTGATTGTTTTTTGGATCTGCTTTAGGTTTTGAATGTTTCAAATTAAGTATAAGGTTTTGAAGGTAGAAAGTAAGTTTGTCAAGGTCAATCATATTTTATCAATTGTATCATAGGAGCTATGTAAGAACTACTTGAATTTGTGCCTTTCTTTGAAATCAAATAAAGTTATTTTTAAACCATATCATATGTTTTAGAGTGCTTCGTCATCCTGGTTAAATTATCTATCATGGCATAGGATTTATCTGTTTAAGATTCATTTTTGATACAATTCTATATATGCATGCATGGAATGGGATTTATTGTAAGCTTTGCACTATTTAAGATCTTTGATTTTCTTAGCACCACCTTATTAAATTATAGTAACATTTATGAGGGTGTTCCCTAATAGAAAATATAAGGAACGATTTACTACAAATGTGACCAAATGAAAATCTAGTACAAAGTTTTATTATGTGTTAATACAGTTCTATGTCGGTATTGTAGTGCCCCTCTGTTTCGATTGTTCTTGTCACTCAAGTAAGCTGACTGTTGGGTGGTCATGACGTTTTCATGTGTTTGAGGAGTGTGATTAGTTGATTTTGTGTCTTGATTTCATGACTATAATGTTGTCTGAATTTTGTGATTTAGTAATATTGTCTAGTTTGATTATTTTAACTAATTAAATTAAAAAGGTTAAAAATGATACTTAGTTTAATTGGGAAGCAAAATCATAACTGAATAAACTATGTTTATGAAATGATACGATAAATATTTTGGATTATTAATTATTTAATTAAAATTATAACTAAAAGAATTCTGAGTAATTATTTAAATTAAATAATGTGACGAAATAAATTTTGATAAAATGTTATAAATAAATAAAGATAAACATCATATTCAATAAATCATGAAGACAAGATTGTAAAAAGATGGAGATAAGATAATTGTTTCACTAAAGTAATTTAAAATGGAAAGTAATTTAATTATGGATAAAAGAGATAAGATTTTACTAATAAACAAAAAAGGACAAGAAAAGATAAAAATCAAAAGGCATGCACATGTATTGTTGGAATTTGGATTTGGAATTGGAAATTTGTTTTATGTTTTCTACAGCATTGCCTGATTTTGTTTGGGAAAAAGAAATAAATTTAAAAGCAAAAGAAAGAAAAAAAAGCGGTCTGCGTTTTCTTTTTGAGGGATGAATTTTTGGGAAAAGAAGGGGGATACGGGGGAAGAGGCAGGAAAGCGTCATACCCAGGCAATTTGGAGAAAGCGGGATTGCAGATGAGTTTTCGTTCTTAAAAAAAATTTATTGTTTGATTGGTTGACTATATATAATCGTTTCGTTTGTTTGAGTAATTATTAATAAATCCAATCTGTGCAAATTCTGCATCCTTTTTCCAACTTGAAAATTTGATTGTATCATATTAGTTATAATGAATATAGAAGCATTCTTCAGTGATGCTGCATTATGCATTTCCTCCTTGCATCATATTTTGTAGTTGATGTTTCCAATTAATGTTGGTTGATGAAGAAATTAGCCTGTATTTAGATTTCAATGCTTATATCGTGGGTCTGGGCATTTGATATTTTTAAATCCAACAAACTTGTGTTTCCAACGGTATCGATGGATGTATGTGTTGGTTGGGTTTCAGTGGGGTTATTTTTATATTGTTGCTCGCCACAATTGTGTCATATTGAGACTCGATTTCATGTTATGACTGTAAACAACAATCCCATCCCATAAATTGCAACTTACTCAACATTTCCTAAGTCAAGATGCTTCATAGCTGCTATGCCGAATTTATAGTCTTTAAATGTCTGATTTGAAACCGTTTACCTGAATGTGGCTTGCATTGTGATTTGGTATTTGGTATTTGAATTGCTTCTGCTTAAGATGCCATGGGATATTGGTTGCACTCTATGGTCGAACCGTGACTTTCCCTTTTGTAGCCTTGTCATACCTTAACATACGTTTATGGTTGTTTTGTCACTATTCTTGCAATGAATGTATACATTTTGATCTATATGCATTCATCATATAGATTTTACATCTGGTGATCAATAGAAATATGATGGCATTGGATTTCATGCGAACATATGAAGCTAGGATCATTGTGAATTCGTTCCCAGTCGCTCACCTCTTTTACTGCGTGGGTTCTGATTTTTTATGCATCGGATTTGCATGTATTCGACTTATATGCTTTGTAGTCGTTACTCTTTCCAGCTATTCCATCCCTGCGTCTCACGTTGGATACAAGGTATTGCAAAATTCTTATGCCATTGTTGGGGTCGCTTGCCTTGTCCATGTTCGACTTGTAGGCCAACCATGCACTCTTAATGATCAACCATACGTGTGATACAATAAGGGCAGCTGATGTGTGAAGTATGTGTAGACCTCATCCTTTTAACCTGTCCTTCTGCGCGCCCCTTGAAACAAGCATGAACTTACAATATTTTAGGATGTGTTCCACGGTATTGCATAATCTTAAAGATTTGAGCGCTGTCTTACAAATAAATCTGTAGAGGTGTAAATAGCCTCCCCGATTTCCATCGGCAGCCTGTCACCTCTGTTGTACTCGAAAGTGGAATGTTGTAGAGGCTTAATAATCTCTCTGATTTCATTGTTAACCTGTCTCAGCTGTGGCGCTTGAACTTAATAGGAAATTTTAAAGGTTTAAATAATCTCTCTGATTTGAAATGCTTTTCTTAATTAATTATGCTCCAAAGGATGCGCATGCACTATTTCAAAGCTCTCTTGGTGGCGCAGGTCGTTAGGATGTATGTTCGTGGCAACCTTAAGATCTACTTTTGTTTTACAAGATTCCTATTAAATAGTTTTTTGTGCACATCTGTACTTTCACAGTTTGTAGTCATGTCTAACTAAGATGTCCGCAACCTCACTCACCTGTAAATATGTTTTAATGGATGCCCACACTCTAATCCAGTGCACCATGTTGGCACAAGTAGGGTTTTATGCCTGCCTGAAACAACTGCGTTCACATAAGGATATAAATGTTGTACAAGCGTATTGGTACTTTCTATAGCATAATTGGGATTCGTTTTATTGATATTATGTTGATGCCTTGATTTCCTCCAGTCTCCCGGTATATATATATATATCTTATAATCCGGAGCATTCAACCGTGTACTTATAGATATTTATATATGTGAATCTTTATATTTATAAGTTGATATATATAAATAAACATGTGTGAATCCTTAGATGAGTAGCATGAATGAATTTTTAATTCGTTTTTGTTGTGGAATTGTATATATAAATATCCCTTTTGGGTAGATAGAACAATTATTCAGTTCATTATTGTAATAATCTTGAGAGAAGGAAAAGTTTTCCTTACTCAATAGTAATTTATTTAGTCTCTTTGAGTTTCATGTAGATAGAATGATTTATGTGTCTAGATCTTGGTATATCAATTATTTTAATCGTATATGAAGAATAGGATATGGTTACACAAAGTATACTTGTATTCGTATTATAATGGTTATCTTTTTAAAGGAATTGATTGTGCATATTTGATAGTTGGAAGTTTGGTTTAAGTAAATGAACTAGATTATCTTTTAGAACATTAATATATATGTTAATCTTTTTATGATTACTTATTGATTGTATTGTAAATTCTCCATGTACTTACCTATGTAGAAATAGCTAAGAGGTTAAATGGTCTATTTGGAACAAGGGTAGTGATAGATTTTGTAATTTGATAATTGTAAGTAGGAAAAGGGATGATTTAGAATTATGGATTCTAGCATGGAGGACTTGATTGGTTGTTCATGTTGAATTACTCCCAACTGATGTTTTTCTATCCCAATGTCAAAGTTTGAAATTAGTGTTGGAGTCGTTTAGAGGAATATCTAACTCGTAAGATAATGTGTAATCTTCTTTTTTTATTATTTTGGCGGAGGGATTCCTATCTCAATGATTGTTAGGAAAGGAGTTTAGGGTTTATGCAAATAATGTTTCTCCTTGAAGGTACTAGTGGGTTCATGTATTATCAAGTATTGTAAGTATTTGTGAAAAGTATGCTAGTTGGGTGATCTTGTGGTCGAGTTATGAATTGGGTAATGTTTATATTATTGCGGTGGTCATTGACTATGTTAAGTTGCTAATTAGCCAAATGGTAAGGGATTTCTTGTGGAATTGTCACTCTTTTGAGTTATTTAGATTTGAGAAGATTCTATATGTGAACTTGGTTATCATCTTTCATGATGATTATTCAGTAAATGGCTTCGTGCATAAATATAATGTTCCCATTATGGTGCTTCTTTTGTTTCTGTTCTTTCAAATTGAAGAGATTTTATTCATGGATTTCATGTTGAAATTTGTTTGGGAATCAATAATGTTTCATCTACCCTCATTTGTGAGTTGTTGGATAGTCATTTTTCTTTTGGGCTTCTAGAGGCTTGAGATGATTGATAGTTGATGTTCTCTCTTTATGTGCCCATGATGTGGTAAGTGTTTTGGTGTCATTATTTTGAAAGGGTTGTATGAAAATTTGTGAGACTCTAATTATGTATGTGTTAGCGAGATGGGTAATGCCTTGCATGCTTTTATGTTGTGATTCTATGTTCAAATCATGATGGTACAACCCTTGGTTTCGATGTTTGTTGGGTCTTTAATGATCTATGTAGGATCTAGACTAGATTGCAGTTTAAATGCTTAACTTTTACAATGCTTTACAATGTTTATTTCAAGTTAATTAAAATGAAATTAACTTAAGGAAATAACATAAAGAACGTAATCAAGGTGATTATAACATAATGAAAAGAAATGAGAGACAGAAAGAGAGAGAAGAAGAGAAGTGCAAACAACGCTTGATAACGGAGTTCGTCACAGAATGGGACTACGTCTCCGGGTCCACTCCGATAGAGAGATCGATCCGATTAACTCCAAAATTGATTACAATAGCACCACCATTCTTCAAGCAATTCGGCAGCATAACGATGCTCTGATATGCAAGAATGATTTGAAAACTCTTCAACAAGACCCCTCTTCCGTCACTTCAGCATCAGGACTTCATCACCTGAAAGAAAACTTGGTCTCTACTCTCACCTCACACCCCTTTTTATACAAAGAATTTGCTCAAATTGGTCTTTAACCAATTGATTTACAAAATATTCACCTTATCTCTCCAAATACATAAGAATCTTCAAAAATCTCATAATCCCCCCATTTTACATAATAGATATTTGAAAATCTTTATCAAAAAATCCCATTATTAATTCTAGCCCCTAATTCACTTGTTCCCAGGCTACTATTATCTACATTGGTTACACTTAATCCTTTAAAAAGGATTATTGTTTTTTAAGATTTTTAATTTAGGGAGGTTGTTTTAATTTATAAGGCATTCGGTTTGAACAATTCAACTAAACAAACCGATGCCATTCAAAATTTAGAACAGCTGAATGGCTTAGTGGTGGCATATTATTTTGTTGGGCCGGTGGTTGCGGGTTCAAACCATCGGCCATTGTTTTTTTTAGCCAAATTCCAACGGAATAACAACAAAAGTAACCGTCGCCTATATTTGGTAAAAGACACTGCGCGTGGTCTAACGGTGGAAACCTTTGTGCTAGCCGCCCGCAGGTCTCGGGTTCTAACCCGACCAACATTTTTTTAGTTAGAACTAACTCACGACCGCCGGAGGAGGAAGAGGTAAGAGAGCCACGTGCCGCACCAGGAGGGTGCCACGTGGCAGCTTCCGATTGGCTGACAGCGATGACCAGACTGCTGATGGGATGCCGAGTAGGATGATGACGTGTCGCTGCCCGTTGACGTGTCTCCCTGCTGACGTGGAGCTGACGTGTTACCAAACCCGTACGCTGACTGTACAGCTGACTGGACGTACGGATGACACGTGTCATCATCTGATTGGGTCCATACAATGCTGACAAGGAAGCCACGTGTTAGAATTTGGCTCGACCACTTCATCATCTGTATAGTACGGAATGCTGACGTCAGCATCCGTACTGTCCACCTCAACAAGTGAACTGCAAACTTTGACCGCTGATAAGTTGAGCCTCCGATGTCGGATTTCGACGAAACGAATGTTGCCGGAATTGTCTCGACGAGCTCTTCGACTTGATGCTGCTTTCATCAATTTCTGAAACAATCATTCTTTTCGCTCCCTGAACGCCCCTGATCCTAGTTTGACCGAAGGTTTGACCGGCCATAACTCATGCAAACAAACTCCTTTTTGCTCCGTTCGAGTTGCGTTGGAACCAGGACGACGAGCTCTTTCTAATGGTGCAGATTCTGGAGAGAAATGAGACACTTCAATTTTCATTGAAAAATGTCCACCGGATCAGGCCTCCCCACTGAAGACCTTTTGGACCTCCAAAAGTGGCATTTACTCTGACAATAAGTGAGGACTTGGCCTCCCCACTTGTCCTGTATCCTCTGTACATTTGAAAACCTGGCTCACAAGCACAATGAAGACTGCAACAGCATTGTTGATCATAAACATAACTTTATCGCTTCCATAAGCATCTACATCAATTGCCGTAGCCACTAACCAACAAAAATTGACTAGCATCAAGCTAAACAATAATGCAGAAATGAAAGAGAATAAGTCAACAAAAATTTGATCCTTTACAACAGAAACATTTTTACCCAAGGATTCATCAATGCTTTCAAGCATCCTTTTCTCATGCTGTACTGCAAGTGCATCTTGCAACATCTGACCCTGGTTAGCTACTCCAAGTTCAAGTTTAGAACCACCTGTACTGACAGACATAAGAGTTAACTCTTTACTTGCATTAATTACCCTCTTTAACTGCCCTGTGTTTGCAAAAGATTGATCAGTCTTAATCTTGCGAGAATGTACAATATACTGAATGCCATCCTTAAACAAATGATAATGATTTTGTTGCCTGTAGAAGATTTCTTTTCTGTCATAAAGATAAGGGCTACCAAGCACTATCCCACAGATATCCAGTGGAACTACATCAAACTGTACTTCATCCACAAATTTACTAGTGATTGTGAACCTTAAGGTGCATTGTTTTGTTACTTGCAACTTATCATTTTCACAAATCCCTAGTGGATAAGGTTTCTTATGTTGTGTAGTTTTTAATCCCAAGTTCTTTACAACACTTTCTGAAATTAAATTCACTTGAGAACCACTATCTATGAGTGCATCAATTTTACTGTTCTTAGCAACAACCCTTAAATGAAAAAACTCATTCCTTTTTGCATCTTTAGATAAACCATTAACTGTAGAAGAAGAAGCACAACTTGCAACAGAAACACCAGAAATAGAGGCTTTACCTTTTAGACCCATCGCTTTTATCTTAGTCTCATCATCTGAATCTGAGTCAAGATCCATAACAACATTCATGGATTTATCCTTACCTTTCTGTTTCTGATTACGTCTTTGAGCCCACTTAGGCCTCAGTTCTGGATGCAACTTCCAGCAGTGATTTTCATCATGACCTTCCTTGTCACAATGAGTGCAAGAAAGTTTCTCATCCTTCTTAACTGTGGCTGCCTTCTTTCCTTTCCCTGTCTCTACATTCTTAGAAGATTTCTTTACATCATTATCAATAAAAGATCCTTTACCCCTTGACTCTAAGTGTGTTGCTTGAACAGACACTTCATCCAAGTTACAAGGGTTCAAAACCAAAATGGAATGCCTAAGATAGGAATGTAAACCTCCTATGTACTTCAACAACGTGTCTTGGGTGTACAAAGGAACATTCAAAGCAATAACCCTTTTCCTAAATTCATGGGTGTACTCTTGGACAGTTTGACCTTTCCCTTGCCTAAACATTTGCCAATCCATCATTAATTGCTGCATATGTCCTAAGGGATAAAATTGCTTCTTAAGTGTATTAATAAATTCTGCCCAAGTTAAACTGACTCTACCATGTTGTGAAACTTCTGCCTTAGATTTACTCTCCCACCAGGTTAATGCTGTACCACCTAAACGAAGAGTAGCCAATTGGATCCTATCAACATCATCAACTAGATTTTGGACTCTACAGTAGACCTCTATTTGTTGTATCCAGTCATCCAATTTTTCAGCATTAAGTTCTCCACAATATTTAGGCAAATCAAATTTTACATCCAGTTTTATTTTAGGCTTATATCCACTCTTGAAAGGATTAGAAGAAATAAAATGAGGAGAAGATGGAGAAGAAGGGGAAGGAGAAGAGGGAGGAGAAGAAGAAAAGGGATGATCTGGTTGCTTGCCACCATCTTCATGTTGTTTCCCTTTCATGTCTTTGCGATCTTCTTGCTTCGACGAACCTTCTTCACGTGCCTTCCATTCTTGTCTCTCCTGAAAAAGTATGTCCACCTTTGCCTTCATCTCGAGGAATGCTCTTCAAAACTCCTACTCACTAATCTCTTCAGGAACCTCCATCCCAAAAACTGACATCTTCGAAAATGTTTTACGCTTCCCGATCTCAGGATCAAAGTCTTCGAGCTTGCCTTCGCCTTTCTGAATCCTGGATCTCGTTAGCATTCAAAAAGAAAAACTACTGCAATAAAAGTCACCCTAAAGCTCTGATACCAACTTGATCTATGTAGGATCTAGACTAGATTGCAGTTTAAATGCTTAACTTTTAAAATGCTTTACAATGTTTATTTCAAGTTAATTAAAATGAAATTAACTTAAGGAAATAACATAAAGAACGTAATCAAGGTGATTATAACATAATGAAAAGAAATGAGAGACAGAAAGAGAGAGAAGAAGAGAAGTGCAAACAACGCTTGATAACGGAGTTCGTCACAGAATGGGACTACGTCTCTGGGTCCACTCCAATAGAGAGACCGATCCGATTAACTCCAAAATCGATTACAATAGCACCACCATTCTTCAAGCAATTCGGCAGCATAACGATGCTCTGATATGCAAGAATGATTTGAAAACTCTTCAACAAGACCCCTCTTCCGTCACTTCAACATCAGGACTTCATCACCTGAAAGAAAACTTGGTCTCTACTCTCACCTCACACCCCTTTTTATACAAAGAATTTGCTCAAATTGGTCTTTAACCAATTGATTTACAAAATATTCACCTTATCTCTCCAAATACATAATAATCTTCAAAAATCTCATAATCCCCCCATTTTACATAATAGATATTTGAAAATCTTTATCAAAAAATCCCATTATTAATTCTAGCCCCTAATTCACTTGTTCCCAGGCTACTATTATCTACATTGGTTACACTTAATCCTTTAAAAAGGATTATTGTTTTTTAAGATTTTTAATTTAGGGAGGTTGTTTTAATTTATAAGGCATTCGGTTTGAACAATTCAACTAAACAAATCGATGCCATTCAAAATTTAGAACAGCCGAATGGCTTAGTGGTGGCATATTATTTTGTTGGGCCGGTGGTTGCGGGTTCAAACCACCGGCCATTGTTTTTTTTAGCCAAATTCCAACGGAATAACAACAAAAGTAACCGACGCCTATATTTGGTAAAAGACACTGCGCGTGGTCTAACGGTGGAAACCTTTGTGCTGGCCGCCCGCAGGTCTCGGGTTCTAACCCGACCAACATTTTTTTAGTTAGAACTAACTCACGACCGCTGGAGGAGGAAGAGGTAAGAGAGCCACGTGCTGCACCAGGAGGGTGCCACGTGGCAGCTTCCGATTGGCTGACAGTGATGACCAGACTGCTGATGGGATGCCAAGTAGGATGATGACGTGTCGCTGCCCGTTGACGTGTCTCCCTGCTGACGTGGAGCTGACGTGTTACCGAACCCGTACGCTGACTGTACAGCTAACTGGACGTACGGATGACACGTGTCATCATCTGATTGGGTCCGTACAATGCTAACAAGGAAGGCACGTGTTAGAATTGGGTTCGACCACTTCATCATCCATATAGTACGGAATGCTGACGTCAGCATCTGTACTATCCACCTCAACAAGTCAACTACAAACTTTGACCGCTGATAAGTTGAGCCTCCGATGTCAGATTTCGACGAAACGAATGTTGCCGGAATCGTCTCGACGAGCTGTTCGACTTGATGCTGTTTTCATCAATTTCTGAAACAATCATTTTTTTCACTCCCTGAATGCCCCTGATCCTAGTTTGACTAAAGGTTTGACTGGCCATAACTCGTGCAAACGGACTCCTTTTTGCTCCGTTCGAGTTGCGTTGGAACCAGGACGATGAGCTCTTTCTAATGGTGCAGATTCTGGAGAGAAATGAGACACTTCAATTTTCACTGAAAAATGTCCACCGGATCATTTAAGGAGAGTGGCTCTTCATGGGGGCCGACACCTCGGTTGGGAGGAATTGCATAGGATAACCCACAAATGAGTTTGTTAATCAAGTGAAAACATAATAAATGAATTTAGGAGGAATGGGTAGTAACACACACAAGATAATAAATATTGGATACCTCATCTATGCATTAGGGCTATCATAAACTAATGATAGACTGCGAAGGCTGTGGTTGGAAAAGTCGTAACCTCATCCTCACGAGAGGTTGACAACTCCGCATGAGCTACCCTATAGTGCCGGAGCCTCAAGTAGGAGGAAGGGCCAGGATATCCATAGATGGGGGCCGACGCCTCAAGTTGGAGGAAGGGCCAGGATAACCCATGAGAGCTATGCGATGACACTCTCCATAGACACCTATTTTCCTTGTTTCTTGTTGCCTTTGGAAGTGTGTTATGATTGTTGTCTTGGATTTAATTTTCTATTGATTATGCTCGTTGCTATTGATTTATCTATGATGTGTCTTTATAGTCTTGTGGTTACTATGATTGAATCTTGGTTGTTGTTGTTTATGACCTATGGAATTTTTTGTTGTCACTTTTGGAGTTGTTGTTACTATGATTTCTTTATTGGGTTGGTCCTGTGGTGTTTTGGTCGTGGTCACTTTCTTGTCAGCTCCTTAGCATGGGGGGTGGGTCTTCGGACCCATGTGGTTGGGTGGAACATACTAAGCACCCCATTGGGTCCCTAGTCGAGGATCGTGGGGTGCGGATTGGTGTTACTTGTGGCGACTCCTGAGTGATATCGGAAGTGGAGCTAGTCACTGTTTAGTTGTATCATTCTATCTTGTTATCTAGTTTCCATTCATGTGGGAAATACTTTTGTATCTTTGTAATTATTGAGCATTGTATTGTGTTGAAATGGATGCAATGTAATATTCTATCCTTGATAAATGTTGTGTAAATATTAATCCATGACTGATGTTATTCAATATGTTGTATCTGTCCCAATATGTCCCTTGAGTTTACATGATGAAAGAGAGTTTATCATTATGAGTTTTGAGTTAATCATGTATATGATGTATTGATGTACATGGTTGGTTTTCATATTAGTGATTGTCTTGTATGTGTTGCATTTGTTAATGTTTACTTTGTTATGGATTATATCTTTGGCTTTCATTATTTATTATTGTTGTATGGAATTAAGTTTCATAATGACTCCTCGTGCACCCCAAGGGACATAAGTGATAGTGAATTTGTTTAATTAAGTTTTGTGACTTTTGATTTAATGTGCATCACGTGTATGTTTAGAATACTTAAAAAAAAAATTGTGCGGTAATTATTGTGTGATATCCTTTGGGGTTCGCATGACGGGGCATTACAGGTATGAGGGAACATCTTGTTGGTATGTTTGACTGTATTCATAACCTTCAAATTTTCTATTTTTAAATTTATTTTCCTGGTGACTCAAACCTTTTTTTTGTGTTGGAATAAAATAGAAATAGAGGGATGAAATTCAAGGGACTAAAAACAATCACAAGGAGGGTGTAACATCCTTTACTTAGCCTATGTCTTTTTTCTATAGAAATTATGACAGTGAATTTGAGGTTTTCTCCCTCTCCTTAGAGCTATGGAAAAGAAGAAGGAAACTATAGACCTAACCAGTCACCCTATTAACAACAATTAGATTTACTTCTACATGCTAGGAGTACACTTGTCATTGATGATGAAAAGGTAGCAGGCCTACCAATTATCTTCTCTCTCAAAAAAAGGCAAAGCCGAGTGGGCCATTGAATTGCATCCAAATAGCTCATCATTTATGAATTTAGATTTAGAGTAAGGTAGTCATGGGCTATTTAGAATAAAACTAATCATCCTTTTATTGACCTATTGGAGGGTGTTATTCAGAGACATGGTTAGAGATTTTTCTAATTATAGGGAATCCTCTTCAATTAATTTTTATGAAATAAGAATTTGGTATTTGACCTATTTTTTACTGTGGTCTGGCACTATTTACAATAATCATAGAACTTGCAGTATGCAAAGAAAGTTGGGTTGTGTTGTGGCAAGCCCTTATAGCTTGCAAGTCAAGATGTGATTTTGTCTCAAATGTAGGCCTTGCCAGTGGTGGGATTTGTATTTCTCTTAAAATTAGTTTTCTATTATTTTAGCATAATTATACACAATATGCTTTAATCTTATCAACCCAAATCTATAAAACTTGATTAGTTATTGGTGAAGCACAATTACCACTTGATATTTTTGTGGCTTACTTCTTAACAATGATTAGTGCAACTTTTTTGTTGCACCCTTCTTCAGTTAAGCAATGTTCTATTGACACATGAGATTGATATATCATTCTAAACATGGCCTCATATTTCAAAATTCCTCTATTATTTATGCTTTGATGGATGTTCATACCCTTTTCCAAAGCCCCCATTTTGGCATAGGAAAGAAAGATGCTAGCAAAGGTTCTAGAATTTGGCTTTAGACCTTTCTATTATATTCTTTCATTGACTTGTTCTAGGAGGTTATATTTCATTTAAGTGATTTGATCTTGTTTTCTAATGATTGGATAATGGTCCCATAATCTTGGTAGACCTGATCCCCTGTGCTGATTTCCACCCTTGTGAACTATCCTCAACAACTGAACTAAAAATGAACCAGGAATCTTGGATGACTTGTGTTCAATGATCTCGTGTCTGAGTTCTTTGCAATGAAGAAATCCCATGAACTTTCTATGTTATGTCATGTTTATGTGGCTCTCATTGTTTTCTTCAATAAAGGAAATCTCTATGAGATGTCTAGTGAGATCATGTATGTTTCATGCTAGCTTACCCATTTTTTAATAAGAACAAAATATAACACTACTTTATTGTGGTGTGTGCTCTGCATAATTATAAAAAATCTTGAGATTGTTCCAAATCTCTTGATCTTTAACCATACAAATCAAAATGGTGTTCTTACATATTAGGTTTCCAAGTTTTATATTGTTAAAATGTGTCTCTAAAACTAGAATACAATCTTAAACTAGCTATAATGTATTAGAACTTGAAAGCTCAATGGCATAGTCTTTTAATCTTAGAGTTTATAAAAATGTATTAGTTCATAGCACATTTCTAGAGTATTATAAAATTCAATTATATATTAGATAGATGGATTTTAAGATAGACCATTTGAATAAGTGGGGAGCACTAAAAAACTAGAGTAATTTATCCATCATTGCATAATTTATCCATCAATGACATCTCTTTGAGGCATTCCAACAAAGAGTTCCCATGCCTTGTGTACATTTCCACATTTTACATACATGTATAATAGAGAATTTCCAACCATAATATCTAAAAAAACCCCCATCTATTATGCTCTAATGGATGTTCATACCCTAATCCACAGCCCTGGCCAACATGTAGGGAGGATGTTGGAATAGGTTGTGGAATTTGGCTTCATGCTTGATAATTGTGTTTGCTTGAAGGTTTCTAAAGCCTTTTTAGCAAATCCATTTTGTGCATTTCCCACAATCATTGTATTCCATGAGATGGCATCTCTTTTAGGCATTACGTAATTTATCCACATTGTGTAATTTATCCACCAATGACATCTCTTTGACACATTCCATCAAAGAGTTCACGTGTCTTGTGTACATTTCCATAGTTTGCATACATGTCTAATAGAGCATTTCCAACCATAATATCTGACAAAAATCCCCCATCTATTATGCTCTAATGGATGTTCATACCCTACTCCAAAGCTCCCATTTTGGCACAGGAAAGGAGGATGTTGGCATAGGTTGTGGAATTTGGATTCACACCTACTAATTGCATTTGCTTGAAAGTTTCTAAAGCCTTTTCAACAAATCCATTTTGTGCATATCCTGTAATCATCTTATACCATGAGATGGCATCTCTGATACCCTTCATTGCTCCCACCTATCTACAAATCGTGTGATCATCTCTTTGAGCACATCATGTGATTTAGAGTTTGAATGCAATCTACTTGATTTTCCATCAGAAGGACTCTTGCATGTCACTAGATGTCACATCAAAGTCCCACTGATAGCCCAAGTAGTTGTAAAGAAATCTTCAGGAGTACTCTTTCCTGTCACTAGGAGTCATGTCAAAGTCTCATTGATAGCCCAACAACACTCAAACTCATCGGCAAGAGAGGTGGACATTGACAGGAAAAAGATTGTGGTCCCTTTGATGGAACAAAAAACATTGCCACTTCTTCTTGCCCTCCCTTGCCCTTCTTACTCACTCTTGCATTTGTCATTTTCATCCTTTGGCATTGGTGTTTTTCCTTGATCTTTTGATTTGTTGGTTTTTTCTTATATATATATATATATACTTTTTTGTTGTTTGTTTTTTATTTTATTTGTGTTGATGTTTAGGCATATGTTTATGTATATAAATGTGCATACGACTATTTACATTCTTTTGTGCTTATTATGTTTTTGGTCATTTTTTATTATTTTTTCACACTCACATACAAATATATATGCATGCATGTATGTATGTAGGTATGTATGTTTGGGTGTTGGTTGGTTTGTATGCTTTAATATTTGTTATGAATTTTTGATTTTTTGTTTTCGTTTATGTGTAGGTTTATGTCACACACCCTTTTTCTTTTGTATTTGTTTATGATTTGTTTTTTTGGTTAATTTATTCATTGATTTTTATTTCCATTTTTAATTTGGTTATATTTTTGTGGTTTTTTGTTTCTTCATTATTTTAGTTTTTACTTAGATTTTCTTTTATTTGTTTTCTTTTGTAGGTATTTTTGGTCTTTTATGGGTATATTATATCCATACTTTTGTATTTAAGTGTGTTTGTTTTGTTTGTGCCTATACTTTTAGGTAAGTGGTTCATTTTTTGCTTATTTTTTAAATTGTTTTTGTTTAATATTCTTTTGTTTATTAAATATTTGGTGGCTTATGTTTATTTCATTGAATTTTTTGTAGGGCTTGTTGTAATATTTTGGGTTTGAATTTGTATGTGTTTGATTTGTTTCTTTTAGTTATTTATTTTTATTTTGGTCCTCGAACCGTATGTATCCTCTCCTTACCTCTCTTCCTTTTTAGCCTATCTTAGTTTACAATTTTACCATTTTTCTCTTCTTGCTTTGTAATCCTGATGGTGGATCATGGAGTGTGATCTGAAATGTTGATGAAAATAAATTCTACACAATCAAATCCAAAAAATACACAACACTACAATATCGATTGTGGAAGCTTGATATCATTAATAAGAAATGAACATTGATAGTATTTATTTGAACTATCCTCAATAAAGTAAAGTCCCCCCAATAGAATAATATGTAATAATATTTTGAGGAAGTATAATATTTCTTATAAGGATGTATTGTCTATACATTGAAGGATATTCATATCTTGTTTCAAAGCTCCCATTTTGCATAGGTAGGGAGTATGTTGGCAATGGTTGTGGAATTTGGCTTTACACTTGTGAATTGTATTTAGTTGAAAGTTTTTAAAGCCTTTCCACCAAATTCATTTTGTGCATATCAATTGTAGATTTCCTTAAGCTATATGACAAAGGTGTATATACAATTTGAGATAAATTGATAAGTTGAGACATATAATGATTATTTGATTTACATTTTACTTAAGATATAATTTCGTTGCATTGCTAAATTTCGTAGTTCAATAATTGGGATTCTCAATGATCCTGTATACCCAAAGTGTATGTGATAGAAAGAATTAGGTAGTCATGTCGATTAGTTTGAAAATTTGAATGATCTTGAGTTCATAAGTACATAGTTATAGGTTTTGAAAAATAATATAATTTCTTGTTGCATTTATCACAAAAACAAAGGCCTCTTTTGATTATAGCAGAGGATGTACAGAGTGAAGCATTGGTTACTTTGATCTTTAAAATTGATGATTTTTTAACAAAATTGATAATGTTTGAAGTTTCTTTTTCTTTCTTAGATGTTGAATCTAATTAATAAGTTTAATGTTGTGTTGCAACTTGTAGGTGAGTATGTTGATATGATAAAGGCTAGCATTGTCAATCCTCTAAAAGATCATAATTTTATCAGTTGATGTAGAAAGGTAAAACTATTTATCTTTATTAGAATTAGTGGAACTTGTAACTACAATATCTAATAAAAATATACTTCCAAATATGCTTTTGATGGATGTTATATCTAATTCTAATACATTCACTATATCTAGTGCCTAATTTTAGGGTGCCATAGTTAGAAAAGGAAAAAAAAATGTTTTAATTTTATCATTTGTATTATTTGTCTTTTTTGAGTTTTTGATGTGCAAATTTCAAAACCTTATTTTCAGGCTCTAGCTAGAAATTGGAGAAGTGAAAGGTGAATACCAATGAGGAAGAGTTTGGAGGAGTTGAAACCAATAGTGGCAGGATTAAAGTTGTGGATTTGCAAGGGGATTAAATGAGTTGAGCCCCTATAGGAGGTCGCTTCCCTTCCAAAAGGACTACAATTAAGGAAGGGTAAAATAATATAAATATATGAAAATATGAGTATTCTTTTTATATAGTGTCTATAAGTTGTACACTATCACTAAGACATTGAATGTAACCAATGAGATTTTTATTTTCCAATGAGGCTTAATGTTCAGTAAATTTTTAGAGTGGTTTTTTCTCTACGCATAAACACTATGTTGTGGCTCCTCTTGATTTGTAATTTGTTTGTGTTTTTGTCTTTGTTCAAGCATTTTATTCTTCATTTCATGGTGTTTTTTAACATTTGAATATCTATGATACTTGAAGTTTATATGCATAAATTTGTGAGGATTAATTAAGTTAGATTTGATTTGTAATGACTAAATATATGATTAAAGTAATGAATAAATTAATGACTAAATACATGATTAAATTAATAATTAAATATATGACTAAATGTATGACTAAATTAATGACTAAATATATGACTAAATTAATGACTAAATCAATGACCAAATCAATGACTAAATAAATGACTAAAATAGTTTAGTCATAAATTTGGTGGTGTTATAAATGATTATAAATAAACCACTAAAATAGTCATGTGATTAAAATTAGTGACTAAATAAATGAGTAAAATTGTTTATTCATAAATTTAGTGGTGTTATAAATGACTACAAATAAACCACTAATAGTCATGTGACTAAAGTTAGCCATTTATATGCAATTTTTAGTAGTTTATTTAGTCATATGTTGTTTTTTGTGTACTAGTGATAGGAAGGCTTGTATTTCTATGTTTTGGTTTTAGATATTTAAAGTATCTGAACTACATTTTAAATAAGTTTCTATATGCCAGGTGTGAACAAGGATACTCCTATCTGATTTTCAAGTGAAAGTCCTCAAACTAGACACAAGGCCATCTTGGTTCTTTATACCTTGATGCATTGTGCCTATGTGTGTTAAGTCTTTTTAAAATCCCAATTCTTAATAACCAATGCATCATCATCATTCATCATTCATCATTATCTCTAATAAAGTCTCTTAAATCATGGACTTGTTGGATCCTCTTTTCATCATCTCATTTCTTCTTTCTCTCCATGCTAACACGATACAATGAAAGTTAATCAAAACATCACCAATGCATCCATAAAAAATCAGTATGTTGCATATCATCTACATCATATCATAATAGGAAACACTGATCATCTCACATAAATTCTCATCATTGCATTATATAGATTGGTTATTCTAAGAATCTCATAAACCATACATTTATATACATTGCATAATCATATAAGCATCATCATATCATAAATACTAAAAAATAAAAAGAGCATGTCATAACATACATCTCATAATCATAACATATAACATCATCCATTAGGGGCATAATATAGATCTATTAGTCTAAGCATATTAAAATCATTTGCATCCATACATCCATACTCCATACGTCATCATCATAAAGGTGCATAGAAATAATACATAAAGGAAAATACATCCATAAAAATCCATGAACATTTGCATAATCATAAATCACATCATATCATATAGAATCACATTGCATAGAGAATATCAAATTCATCCATCTACAAAGCATAAATAAAGTAGACACATCGCATAATAAATCAATCATATCATATATATTTCATCATTGTCATGGTACAAATCAAAATCATGTGTATGTATATCAATTAGTGTACAATTCCCATAGGGATATCAGAAAATGGAGCTTATAAGTCCCAAAAAGAATCAAATGTTGTGATAAAAAAAGTTGTATGTGGTAGCTAGTCATGGTGCCTACTCCCCTCACCTGCCGGTCTCTCAGCTTGATTATCTCTTTATCTCATCCCCTTTTGCTGAGAGTAACTTGGTACCCTAGCTACTATAGGTATAGCCTATCGATAATGAAGCCTATAGTACTATTCTTCTCTGACAACCTCATGGTACATCCATACAAGAACTGTCCTACCCTAAGATGAAGCAACCATGCTCTCTAATTGTTGCCTCCTGCTGACCTCTTGGGCCAACTGCAACTCTATTTCCTACCTCTATTGGAACTATTGATCCCTCTTTATAGTGAGAGCCTAGACCTATTGTCTAGCCTGGTCCCTCTCTTCTGTAACTATCTGTAACTGAGCCTACAACCCCTAAATCTTCCCCTGTAGTTGTTGTATCTAAGTGTCTCGTGGGTCTGGCTACATTGGTTGAGGTGGCTAGGGTGGTTGGCCATCCCTCTACTAGTGGGCATCTCTCTAATCTCTCTGATCTAGTTGTTTGGGAGGTAGCCCATTCCCTCCTCGAGGTTCTCCTAGAACCTATCCCTCATCTCCCCTCCTCATTTTCCTACCTTGAGGTCTCCTCCATGGCAGTTTTACCCCTAGAGTTGTGAGTCGTGGTGGGGGCCTGAACTAGTCATCATAGACATGTGTGGTGCCTAGATCTACCTATCCCTATGTGTAGTCCCATGGCCTAGCCACCAACTATTTGAAGGAGTCAACTACATTAGATGTTGGGATCATTCATCCCCAAGTGGTCTCTCTGGATGTCCACATGAAAATAGCAACATACTAATCATCGGGCCTATCTTAAACATCTCCAAACTTGTTGGCTACCCTATTTGGTAGGTAACGCTCTATCATAGTATTCTTGTGACCCTACATCAACTAATCCTGTGTGGCATAAAATAACTACTACACGCCATCATACCAAGTCGGAATCTATAGCCATGGCCTCCACTTGAACATTTTCATATCATTGATAACTCTGCACTAGTGGGGAAGACCTCTACACCAATGGGGAAGACCTAGCTATCCTATGTGCCTCATGGTAATGCTACCCCTATACCTCCAAACTGTTGGATCATCAGGCTCCACATTGACTGCGAGGACCATTGGTCAGAGCATGACTATGTGCTCCAAGGCCCATATATTTAATAGTGTAACACCGATGCCAATCACTCAGCTATCACAGTAGGAAAACTCATGTAGATTATGATATAATGAGGCCAACATCATTGGTCCCCAAGAAAATAGGCTCCTCTCCTAAAGCATCCATTCCTAGGCCAAACCCCATCCCACACTGAAGTATCAACCTCGTTGATCCAGAGCCACTAGTCTGCATATAATCACTACTATAATTAGCCTAAAAATTGGCACTTGACCTCTGTAGTAATCCAAATTGAGCCACCCCTATGAAAGTGTGAGCTCCTCAACCTCTAGGACCTCAAAACATGCATCAGTATTGGCATCTAGGTCATAGATAACTCAGGTGCCATGAATCAACAACTGCAAGATGAGTTAGAAATCTTCCAATGTAATAGTGGCCTCACTAGTGGGAAGGTGAAAGGATGAGGTCTCACTATGCCACCTCTTAGCTAGTGTGGTCATCATTTCCAAGTGGGTCTTAATAGTAGGCACATTAGCAACATACCAAAGGTCGATCTTGCCTAGGTGCTCCTATCGAAACTCATGTAAATCGTTCAATTTTCTCAACATCAAGGGTTGATTCTCATGTGAATGCATAGGCTCTCTATCCTCTTGCACCCATGAAGCCACAATGTCAAAATTTGTAAAAAAATTTGACATAATTTGGAGTTTTTGACACAAGAACAAAAAATGCCTCACTATTTCCAACGGTGTCAGCCTTTGAAAACTCTAAACAATGATGCTAAACCCCTTCAAAATGCAAACCAGGCTGTGACATCACTTTTTGTACTCAAGGGCCCCTTTAACCTAGAAGCCCTAAACCTTAGCTAAATCATGGTGTCTCCATTCACAATGGCATCACCATTTGTGGTTTGAAACCCTAAAGCTAAATTGTGGTGTGGCATCACAATTCATAGTAGTGGCACTATTTGACCCATATTGTCACTAATTTTTCACTTTTAGCATCGCTATATAGAGACGCTAGACTCTTTGACCTTTCAAAACGTAATAAATGTGCTAAAAAATTGGCACTCAAGGTTAGGTTAGGATAACATAGCACTGGTCCTACACCTAGAGGTCTTTGGCACACTTGAACTTGCTTAGAAATGTGTCAAGAAAGCATTCTTTACACCATTTTGCAGAGGGGTTAGAGCTCAAAATGATGAAATTCTCAAAGCACTGTGAATGCAAACATGAATGGAAAGTGACCCTTCCAAGGCTATTTAAGCATGAAAACTAGGGATTTTTTCCCCTTTCTAGCCATCAAACTAGGGTTTTGTGCCCCCAACCCCATTTTTGCCCAATTGAAGCTCATTTTAGATCTTTTTTTCATGTTTTGGCACATTTTCACCATCCTAGAGACTTTCTAGACCCATCAAGTGGCTTTTCCTCTTTTTTTGAGAAATCACCCAAAAATCCAAATTTTCTTCTAATCTCTCAAGGAGGTAGTATACTAGCATAATTCTTCTCACTAGGTTAGCAGTGGGGTATTTGAAAAAATTAAAAAAAGAAATAATTTTGATCTTGACAAGGTTATTCTTTGAACCAATGTAGTAGGTACATTGCTTCAAAGAGGGGAAAAATGTAGACATTCAAATTATCCTAACTGATATAGTGCACTCGATTCTAATTCACTAACATCAATTCTTCTTGAATCACTTCTTTATGAACCAATTAATTGAATAATCCTTATTTAATTAAGTTATCATAATTCCTCTTTTAATTAAATAAATCATTTTATTTAATTAAATCCTAAGGTTATCTCTTTTAATTAAATAAATCATCTTTTGATTATATCTAATGTTCTTCATTTAATTGAATAAATCAAAATTTATTTAATTAAATTACTAATGTTCATTATTCATCTCATTTGATTTAAATAAATCTAAAAATATAAATCAAATGTCATATCAACTAATTCTAGCTAAAATTAATTGAATCCTAATTAATTCTAACTCTAATCATTAAATCCTCTAGATTTTGCAACTTTCACATATAAATCAATTTATTTGATATATTAATTCTTCTATTTCCATTCAAAAATGGTATGTCTTTGGAATATTCCCTCAATTTGAAATCTACCTCCCAAAGGAATTTTCCTCCAACATGGAAATAATGGCAATTACATGTCCTTTTTCTTAAGCCAACTTGGCATTAACTCATCTTACAACTCTTCCTCCACAAGCAATCTTTTGAATTTCAAATTCCACCTATATGCATTAACTTGCACATTGTTCAAAATTTGTTCCACCTCTTCAATAGCATGTTGACAAGTGGCACAATGCCATTGGGTCAAGTTTAATTCCACATCCTTCCTATTTTTCATTCCTCCATCCTTCTTTCCTATAAATAGAGGACTTCTCTATTGATTTGGGATCCACAACTTTATGCAAGATTACTATCTGTAGATTTGAGCAAGTTCATCCACCATTTTCACTGAAGTTTTCATAGTTTTCATCAATCTTAGCTAAATTATTAAAAAAATTCATCAAGGAGCACACAATCATCATTAAGTTCATCAAATATTTACAATAAATTGGGAAAGGGCTTCTTTCCACATCAAAGAAGGACCAATTCCCCCATGGGATGTTGGTTTGAATGTTTTGAATAAGATTTCTTAGCTTTCAATAGATTTCATTTGATATTCTATCTTGTTTTCTTGTTCATTGTATTTGAATGAATTGCATGGGGAATGTTTGTTATATATTTTTTTATTGACTAACATTGGTTTGTTTGATCATGTTGGAATAGGTCTATACCAAGAATTCATAGTATGTACTCACAAACACATAGGTGGCTATGGGGAAAGTTGTGTCATGGAATGAGCTTCCCACTCAACCGTATCAAAGTTATACCTCCTGATAACTTTAGTAAAGTGCCACAAAGTAAATGTTGGTGCATGCTTCATGAGACAAGCAAAGCTTTATATGCTTAGAACTCATGAATGAATGGGATGGTACTAGAGGCATGCAAGTTGCATTATGCAAGGTGGCCATGTGAATGAAAAAATGTAAAATGTAAAGGGAATGTTCAAATGAGTCTTGTTAAGATCATGCAAGGTTTATAATTTAGGGAACATTGTGTCTAATGTCTCCAAGAGAGGACCAATCAAAGAATAAAAAATTCAAAAACTTAGGGGATGCAATGTATTGCATCAGGCCA